>VKOC01014720.1:0-11455 GCA_009364415.1 Spea multiplicata
GAAAACTTACAACCATAACAAGTGATTAAAACCTTCTGTGACATTACATTCATGACACAACCTACCCACCGGTAATTTTCACAGATGCAAGTCACACAACCTTTTATTTCTTCCAAACACAATGTGTCAGGAGCTGGGTCCATAAAGACGAATGTAATGACCCAGAGATGGTGTTTAGGAGTTATTGCGCAGTAGCGGAGATGCAGCTCTTTCGGCTCATCGGCCGTTTCTGTCTGGACTTTGTTTTTCCGTTATTCTGGTTCCGGTGTCAGGAAGCAGAGCTGAAGCGAAGAGCAGAACTGGAATCAAGGAATCAGAAGCAAAGCAAGACTGGAGGAACTCTAGCGAGACAGGGGGAGCTAAAAGGAAGCAGCTCCACAGCCTGGTTGGAGCCTGACACAATGAATTAGTGTCAGGCTCCATCATAGAAGCCCCGGCGGAAGTGGAGTGCAGTAGCGGAGGTTGTCTGTGCGCATTGCACAGCCGTTCACCGGCTGCCAGAGAGGAGGATTCAGGTCCCCTGCAGTGGAGGGTTTTTAATTGCAGGTGGGGTACTTCACTACTGGTAGGTAGTTGGGAAAAAGTTAAAATGTATATGCCAAGTGCATTATTCTTCTAATGTACTTTACTACCAGTGGTAGAGGCCAATACAGTAAACCAGGCATGTCCAAACTTTTTTCAAAGAGTGCCAGATTTGATGAAGTGAGCATGTGCGAGGGCCGACCATTTTGCCTGACATTCTTTGAACCATTAGAATTAAAAGCAAATTAACTATTTTATGCAAAGTTTATTGAAAACGGCATACTTTTCATTTTGTGACTTGGATGACAAATCTAAACAAGGTGTTAAATCACTCTGCCTTTAATTGGATGACAAATCTAAACAAGGTGTTAAATCACTCTGCCTTTAATATAAAAAAAAATCTATATTTGGGCAACTTATCTGGGGGACCTTATCAATCCGGAACGCGGGCCGCAATTGGCCCTCGGGCCAGACTTTGGACATGCCTGCAGTAAACGGAGCATGCATACAAGGGACACAAAGCTATTGTTAAACTAAGACATAATCAAGAACTGATCAAGACCTAAATGATGCATCAGGAAAAAACAGGCCAAATAGATCTTATCTGCTGTCAGATTCTATGTTTCTATGAATAGACCCAAGAGTGGCAGAGTTACGACGTACAGTAAGCACCTCCCAACATTTCAAAATGTGAAAGAGGGACACAATTTATTTTTTTATTTTTTTTAAATCTCGCGGAACTCACTGATGCAAGCAATTGCACTTTACAATGTTGCGCTTGCATCGTCACATACACTTCCTTTACACACACATACTCGTACACTGCCCTTACACACACACATATACATACATGTACACTGCCCTTACACACACATATATACACATACACTGGCTTTACACACCAGCTAACAAATACCTACACTGCTCTTACACACACTGGCCCATACACACACAAACACATACACAAACACATACATACACATAAACTGCCATTACACCCCTTTCTCCCCATCTCTTACCTTTTCCTCCATCCGTCTTCCTTCATCCTTCTGCCTCCATCCTGTATCCTGCGGTGGGAGCGCGAGGTCTGCTCCCTCATCACTACGTGCCGACTACTGCTGCCGAGCCTAGGGATGACGTCATATCCCCGCGCTCGGCATTATTAGTGATTAGGGAGCAGTAAAGCGAGGTCTGAAGTGTCCCTAATGTTGAATCGACTAGAGGGAGATTGCGATCTCCCAGCTAGTCTGCAGGCTGCAGCCGCTGATCGGGCGGCTGTGTGCCCCCCGCAGCTGCACCTGAGGTGAGTACTGATCTTGACTCACCCTTCCTCTACTCCTGCAAAGCGGGACATAGGAAGGGATAGGCGGGACAGAGACCCACAATCGGCACTGTCCCGTGTAAATCGGGACAGTTGGGGCATGTTGTAAGTAATTTTGCCTATCCTAGTGCTTTATCAGTGAAGTTACCATAAGAATCTGGCGGTTGACTCAGCATTAATGTGAATGGAGTTCTAGGTCATCAATGTGAGTAGGCACGAATGTCATCCCAAGTTGGCTGGAGCTCTGGTCATACTAGCAAATAACTTAACATTAGTATAGATGAGTTTATCAGGCGACTATGTTTGGAAGTCCCTTTACAATCCCTTTAATGTCACAGTATTTATTCCATGAAATAAAAGGATGTCTTAATAAAGTGTAGTATCAGACGGGATTCACTGCCCAACCAAGCTTTGATTTGACAAATTGTAAAAACTATCGGTGTCACAGAGCTGTGTAGTCCGACCAACTACCTCTACTGAATTGTGCTTCCTTAGCCTGTGACAACACAATGTCCCCCGTTTCCCAGTCACTAGCCAATACTCAGTGTAGGGTATAAGCAAAATGAAGACTGCTTTATTTTTCACAAACAGTATGCAAATGATCAAGTGCAGAAGAAAACACAAAATAATTTAGGGATTTGTGTTCAGTTTACTTAATGTCTGACTGATGGATGGATACATGAAGTCTGCATCATCTGAATTCCAATAAGATAATCTTTTAATTGTTCTGAATGCAGTCATTAACTCATTTATACTGATACGATGGGCATAGACATTATATCTACACTATGTCTACAGATGTTTATTTGGTTCCTGTTGTGTGTGTTTTGCTTTGTGTGCTGTTGAGTTTATCTCTGTGATTTGCAACATGTGGACGCCTCACCTTTCTTGCAACTGATAAAGGACAGAAGGGTTAAAATAGTTGCCTGTTATAAATAAGAAATATATTTCTTAAAAGTCCAGGACATTGGGGTATTGTGTGCAAAAATGTCTTTTGATGTCCAGAAAACTAATTCTAGTTTCTAAAATTGACCATTGACAGTTATAAGATAATAATACATATAATTCAGAATATGGTTCTTATAACTATTTGGTTAAACCTTTAATTCTACTTCCAAGTAAATATGTTTTTGTATTCAATTCCTGTCTAAAAAGAATTACATAGCATTTTGGAATAAATATACATCCTACAAGTCCTGCACTTGAAGCCACTATGGCAAAAATCTCTACGGCCACCATGTTCTTCCCTTTGGTGCTCAGATAGGCCGGGATCATCGCAATCCAAACGCTGCAGAACACCAGCATGCTGAAGGTGATGTACTTGGCCTCATTAAAACTGTCCGGTAATGTCCTGGCTAAAAAAGCTATAATAAAACTAACAGCTGCCAGAAGCCCCATATAACCCAGGACACAGTAGAAGGCGATAACCGAGCCCTCATTACACTGAACGATGATCTTTCCCTGATAAGAGTGCATGTCCAGCTCCTGGAATGGGGGGGAAATGGCCAACCAGGAAATATTAATGATAACTTGAATGGATGAGCAGAGCAGTACTATAGAATTGGAGACTTTCACATTGACCCAGTTTGCCCAGGAGCTGCCGGGTTTCGCGGCTCTGAAAACAATATAGATCATGATTGTTTTGCTTAAAATACAAGACACGGCTAATGAGAAGAGGACTCCAAAAGCTGTTTGGCGCAGCATGCAGGTTACATCCTCAGGACGACCGAGGAACAGAAACACACAGAGGAAGCTCAGCATTATGGATACCAAGAGGAGGAAGCTGAGGTTCTTGTTATTGGCTTTCACAATTGGGGTATCTCTGAAGACAATGAAGATCAGTAATATTACAACAGTTACAAGACAAAACAGAATTGATGCAAATGATAAAACAGCAGCAACTGCATCCAAATATGATAGAAACTCCACCGATTTTGGAATACACCGATCCCTTTTCTCATTGGACCATTTATCACTTGGGCAAACAATGCAGTTCTCACTGTCTGAAAAATAACACAAAGTAACATTATGCCTCAATATGTAAATTAAACATAAAATATAATATAGTATATAGTTCCCTCCCACTGAGTGTATCCATATTAACTAATGTTAAATTACTTCTTTTTGTTTACCAAACAAGGAACAAAAACAAAACCCCACTATAAGTAGAGTTCTTGAGTAAATGTACAGTTCCTAAATCCATTGAAAACAATGCATTAAGGGGTTAAACCGTTACAACTTTTTATGTTTTTAATGGGGGTTTTTTAGTGCACTGAGACGCATTTGTGAAAGTGAACCAGCTGTGTGCAGAAGCATGGAGGTTGTAGCTTGTGTAATAATCATAATATCTGTAAGGTGCTTGGTATCACAGCTGGTTGTCGGCTGCCAGGTAGTTTTTCTGCTCCCCCCGGGTGGGGGAGGTTATGCCCAGCTCTAGTCAACCCAGTCTTGTTTGTCTATTCTTTTGATCACTTATAGCTACACCTGCCCCTCCGTGTGGCTCTCAATACCCCCAACTCCACCTTCTACCTTACCAGGAGCAGGCTTTCATTCCTACACACCTACTATGAGTAAATTATGTGTATGATTCTATATAATCTATTATACCAGATCTATTGGATATCTCTCCCTCCGAGCACCGGACACAGTTGTAGCAGCAGATTTGTGCTCCAAGTCTGAGAACTTTTCGATATCCAGGCAAACAGTTCTCTGAACACTGAGACCTTGGAATCTACAAACAGAAAAAAAAAATAGTTCTTGTTTGAGCCACTCTTATAAATTAATAAAGAATGAGCAAATGGTTGGGGCGCAGGTACATGTTTTTTTTAGGACTAACAGCTTGGATCCATGCAGGCTTTTCCAAGACACTAGAGCTTTGCAGGATCCAGTCTATGATTCCTATGTGGTCTGCATCAGGCATAGGTGCTGGGCATTAAAACCTGGAGCCTGGCGATCAGAGACTGTTGTGGAAAGAAGAATTTCCTCTATGCTCCCAGGGCAAGGAGATCCCCTAAAAAGGCCCTGAGGTATCCCTGAGGTAAGGGAGGAAATACTTGCCTGGACATTTGCGTGTTGTCTGGGGGAGGTTTTCCAGAGCCTGGCTTAGCGAGGTCTGGCTGGGAGGTCTGGTTAGTGGGTGTTTAGGATGCTCAGTCTTAAGTGTGACGTTTATGGCTCTCATGCTACAGGGTTTTTCACAAGTTAGAACCATTACACCGTCAAAGTGGTTTTGTTTTACCATCTTTAGGATGTATGGTGCTGGTGAGTTTATATTATTTCTGTTAAATTATTTTTAATATACTCTATGCCTGTAAAGTTTATAGAAATGTAGCTTAATTTTAATGTAGGAAAACAAAACCAATAATCCCCCCTTACCTGGTTGTCTTTGTTCCTCCATATTGCTAAATGCGAGTCAATGATTAGTTGCTGACCATCTGAAGCCCACTCAGTGAAGTTACCCACATAGTTTTTAAATGTAGACTTATTTGATAAAAACACCCAATTTGTAATTGTGTAATAGGATGCAAATTCTCCATGTTCATCGTAAAATGTGCGGCCCAACTGAGATGCAATTGTTATCCTTTTTATATAGCGATGCAACTGTGAAAAATGATTTAGAACAAAACAAGAGGACATTCACAGTCACAATGTAGGAGAGTTTTCTTCTACGTCATTAATCAAGAAAATAGCAGAACTATATGACTGTACACCACAACCGGATCCAGAGATTGTGAATTTGATTTTAAATCTGAGGATGTTGGTCCAGCAGGGCTTGCAATTGACTTCCCTTCCCAGAGAAAGGAAGAAAGTTTTCTGGGTGTAGTGGATGTCACTGCGGTCTCCACTAGCACCCACCCAGCAGAAGAGCTGCCATCTGGGCAGAGTGCCGCTAGCATCTGCCTGCTCCTTTCCCTGTTTCCCGAGCCTGACCACAGCAACCTTGTAAGGTCCAGTCAGGCAGCCCCAGAGACTGTGGGACTGTGGTCTCCACACCTGGGTGCCCAGAATGCCGGGCAGTTGGCCCAGATCCACACTCCCCAGCAGAAGCTCTGGCAACAGGACAGAGTGCTGCTGTTCTCTGCCCACCCCTCCCCCTTGTTCCTGAGTCTGACCATGATGCTCCCACAGTGCCCACTCAGACCACCCCAGCCGAAGTACTTGCAACAGGAGAGAGGCAAGATGGCCACTCTCTACCAGCACTGGAGGTGCCCGCAAACCCTATAGAAGAGATTTCTCCTGGTCAGAGTGCAGCTGGCCTCTACCCTCCGTCATCAGATGTCCCTCCACCAGAGGATGGTACAAAACCAGCACTGGGGGACATGTATACCATACAGGTGGATGAGACTGTGGTTGCCACCTGTGGTCCCCAGAATTGCTGGGCAGCTGGCTCAGATCCCCAACCCTGGGGGCAGATGTGCATAACTGAGGGGGCAGGTTGGCAAATAAAAAGAAATAAAAAACAAAAATTTCTCAATCATAGCTTTTATTAAATATAAAAAAATAGTTTACATGAATTAATAAAGAAATAAAAGTTTCTTGAAAAGAATATCGTGAAGAATAATGTGATCTCTGTTCTGTTCCACTGAATTAAATGGAACTTTTTCATCTAAAATTTTTTGCAGTAGCAAATGTTTTGATTCCAAAATCAAAGGAGGGAGGCTAATATTAGCCTTTTTTAATAAAAAAAAATCTCTGCTGCTATGGACTACTCTTCCAATCATGCTCAGCCGGCATTATGGTGGACACTGGGCTGGCTGAGAATCATAGGAATTTTAGTTCACAGCTTTACTGTTGCTGCACTTCCCATGACGCTCAGCCAGCATCATGGAAGTAGTATGTCTGGCTAAGCCTCATGGGAATTCAATGTGTTGGTTATTTTTTAATATGCATGACTGTTCTGACAAAAATAAAGCGTGTTTTAAGTGCGATTGCTTGTATTGGTTCCACGAGAATTTTTTTTAAAAAGTGCCCCACTTTCACATTTTGAATGTTTTTGAAAAGTTGGGAGGTATGAGGGGTAAAGGCTGACCGGAATTCATATTCTTAAATAAAGCCTTAGAAATTCTTCCTGTATGTCCGTCAGTGTCTGACACGTGAAGCAGTCTGTATTTCATACATACCTGGTGTTTATAGATGTTTTGGATTGTATTTCCTTTTGCGTTCTCGTTATAAAATAAGTGCATGTCATGTAAAGCTTTAACTAAAGCACTCACTGAAATAAACACCCGGGAAGAAACACCAACATTCAGATGAGCTTTAACAAATAATTTAGGTCTCCCGCTGCAGTTACACAGAGAGATTTTATAGATCTCTTCATAAAGCCTATTCTTTTCAGAATTTTCCGATATACATTTATAATACAATGTCCATATATCTTCGAGAAGCTTGTCTGCTGGACGGTTTGAAGGATGGATATTATCAAAGAAACTTCCGGTATCCGGTAGCGCTAGAGGATGCGGTTCTATGGCCAGACTGCCATTCAGGGGTTCTACAAAGAAATCTGTGAGATATTCATTGGAAGCCCAGGCAGGAGGAAGGATTAATGTTATATCTTTATGTTTGAGACACAGAGTTAAAATGTCAATAATTCTGGTGCTGAAAGAGCCGCAGAGTATAATAATTCGAGCCGATGACATCAAAACCGTTTCTGACATCATTTTCATATTTTCAGATAGTTCTTGTGATAAACTAATTTTTACAGTGAAGGAAATACAAATTCCATAACTTGTCAGATACGCTCTCAGAGCCTGACTCTCTGTCTCTCCGGTGTCGTCATCAACCGTGAGAATTCCCACCCAGGTCCATCCGAAATGTTTTAGAATCTTCAATATAATTTTATTATAGACAAGATAATTTTGAACAGAGCGGAAGAAATGCGGATAAACACGTCTATCACTCAGCGCATAGTCTGTCGCTCCATAACTGATCTACAAAACGGAAGAGAAAAGTGTAAACATTCTGCGGTAAAGGTTTCTAATAACAGCTTGGAGTCAGACATGGTTGTGATCTCACCATGAAACTGAATGCTAATGTCAGACAATACATGGAAGACCATTCAGTTTACTCACCTGTGCGTATCCATACACCCCTAGTAACTGTGCTATGGGAATGGTAGTAGTAGAATGGTGATCGCCAATAAATCCAGCCACGTTGTTAGAATTCGCACAAGAGTAATTAGGGACGGTCATGCCGCGGCCAGACAAAATCTGAAGAATGCTTTTCACAGCTTTTCTTTCATCTAAACAGGAGTCATATATATGATAACCCAGGGTAATATTTGGTAAAATGTTTGGGTCGTTGTTCAATGTTTCAATGGCGAAAAGAAAGACCAGTAAATTGATGTAATCCATGAGGCCTGGGCTGTAAAGGTAGAAGAATTAGATTAAAGCAGAAGAACATAGTCAGAGGTCTATCAGATAAAAAAAACACTAATTAAGACTTTGTAGGAATATCATGTTACCATCAACTGACAAAGGTTCTAGCTTTAAACGAATGGCAAAACAGGTCATGGGTCAGTAGAGAGTACTAGCGTGAGTGCCGTAATTACCCTCACATATTTATTTAATGTAGGGCATGTCCTGCGGAAGATAAATCAAGGACCTTTGTGAAATATTTTTGTCTCAAGCCCATTCCTAGCCCTGCCTGAGATGGTTGCAAATGTCTGAATACAGTGGACAGTGGTGGTCATGGCTGAGTCTGGTCCCACGCAGTACAACATGTGACCCCTCTCTACACAGATTGAAAATGTCCAAAAAGACAAATCTACATAAAAAAGACATAAAAAATTCACCTTATGAAGAGAAAAATCTTATGAAATATAGGAATCCTTGGGAGGTACATAGTATAGTCCCTCTATTTCTGTCTGTCCCCTCCTCAAACTCTCAATCTCTTTTTCTTTTCCTAATGTGTTTTAATTTTCTTGCCAATCCTACATAGTGTCAGTCCTAATGTTTCAAGAGTTGGTTTAATAAAATAAAAAATAGTCAGCATTTCGGTTACCCTTTGTAGCCATTATCATGCATTTATCACGTTCTCAAAAGGGGATGTCAGCTCCTTAGTGTAAAACACAATGACCTCTGTTTTACAGATACGTATTTTCTCCAATATCCTCATAATATTTTTTAAAATCTATATGGGTAGATTTACAAAAAGATATTAACTCCCCCAATCAAGTCAATAGCATAAAATTCATAATATTGCAAGAAAAAAAAACACATCTTACATTGTGTAACGTTAATTTCACAAATAATAAAAAGTCATAGATATGTATATATTTACCTCAAAATAGCACTAGAGCATGTGTGCAAGTTATACCACGCAGGGGGAAATAAAAAATGTAATGTATGAAAACAGCTGGACAGCAACTGGATTAACTGCTTAACAGAGTCACTTCCCTTAGTTGTTTTGGGCTCTCTATAAAATGAATTTGTTCTGCAGATATTATTTTTATGGTTAGTTGTAGAACTTACATGACACAGACTATTTGGGGAGAAAAATGATCCTGTCCAGAAAAAAAAAAATTCCTCATTTGATTATTCACCGTGAGAACTCCTCCAATTATAAGGTCCCCATCTTTAAAATACTCAAAGTCTTCAAATGGTTTGATGACTTGCAGATGACAGGCCGGTGCTGGGCTCTGGATCTCAGATCTGCAGGGCGTCACACACAGGAGCAACAAACAAACGAGACGTTTCAATGGAAGAGACCCAGCGATCAGCATCATGCAGCCCAGTAACCTGCCGTGTGCCAGAGAGTGTCTGCCGGGTTCGGTGGAATCGAGCACCGTGTGGGTCAGTGGCATCTGCTGCATCTGATATCATTGTAATGAACCTGAACATCTCGGCTCTTTTTATACAGTGCGGTCTCATTCATTGCAATGGAGTCTCAATATAGATGCAGGACTTTGTGTTTTGGGATCGCAATTCTGTGTTGGTTTTAAATTATAAGAAAACCGCAGAGCGCCGGTAATTGTCTGCATGGACAGAAATATACAAACGCAGACTTTAATGTCTTTAGAGTATTAGTTAGTTTTAGAAGGAAGTTTCATTCATCGGCAGTTTTATTCCCTTTAATAATATTTATCGTTTTCTCAGATGTAAATGTTATTCAGCACTTTTAATTTATTATTGATTTTTCTGCATATGTAATGTTTTTTAAAATTTAATTCACGGAGGTTTTCTGATTGGATAGGATTTTATTCTATTTGAATTTTAAATAATATGATTTAATACAGAAATGCACAATTTGTGTTAATGTACCTTTTATATTCTAGTTATATTCATATTATCCAGCTCTGACATCCACCATTAGCATAGTGAGGACATTTTTTTTATTAAGTGTCCGTCACTTCCTTTAATCCCCAGGAAGTAATAACCCACTTCCTGGACTCTCCCTGCATTATATCAGAAGACTGAGCACAAGCCTATAGCTCTAGAGGTTGTTTACTTTGTGAAGCTGTTTCCAGAAATATCTTTGGGCAAAACATCAAACAGCCATCACATACAGCACTTCAGACGTCTTTCAATTAAGACTCAAGTTTGCAATGTAAGCGAATTGATAACTTGAGTTGCTATAAGAATTTAGCAGTTCGGATCGTGTTCTGGGTCTTCTCCAGATGAGTGAAGCTGGAGCCTTTGTACAACTTCTCTGAAAAAAAGACTCACTTGAGATGGCAGTGAATCATAACTGTGCTATGGGAATGGTAGCACCTGATTGGTGATCACTAATAAATCCATCCACCTTATTATCATTCACACAAGAGTAATTAGGGACGTTGCGGCCAGACAAAATCAGTTTTTGGAAACACCTCATATTTTCATTTATTTTGGCACTTACAGGGTTAAATATGAATGACTCGCATTGCTGTTTCTGGGGGAGTTGCGCCCCAATAGCGGCCAGAAAAAGAGAAACTGCTCAACAAAAGTATATATTTTTTTGAAAGATGACATCCCAAAGTATTTTACTTGGGGCATTTTAACACTTTTTATTTAACCATTTTAGTGCCAGTCCATCCTAAACATTGCAGTAACATTTATTTTTTTCATTTTTAACAAACCCATTCTATCCAAACACAGTATTTCAGTATGTTTTACCCTGGTTACATAAAATTTACTGAAACAACTCGTGATTTGTCTTCAGAAACACCCCTCGAGTACAGGAATACCCCATATACATTATTATTATTATACTTTATTTATAAAGCGCCAACAGATTCTGCAGCGCTGTACAAGGTAAAAATTTTACAGATAATGACAAATACAAAATGACAAGCAATTGACATACACAAACAAGAGGAATGGAGGGCCCTGCTCCCGTAGGAATTTACGTTCTAGATGGATAAGGGGTGAGAAACAGGAGGTGAGGACTGCGTGGTAGTGAATGATGTTATTGTGGGGCGAGATAAGGGTTGTAAGTGGGTGAGAGAGAAGTTTTGATGTTTATGTCAGTGGTCGGCTTCCCTGAAGAGAAAAGTTTTTAGGGAGCGTGTGAAGGAGGGTAGAGTTGGTGAGAGTCGGACAGCATGGGGAAGAGAGTTCCAGAGAGTTGGTGCTGCGCAAGAGAAGTCCTGTAGGTGGGCATGGGAGGAGGTGATGAGTGAAGATGCAAGGAGCA
>VKOC01014721.1:0-18778 GCA_009364415.1 Spea multiplicata
ATATATATATATATTTTATTGAGTATACACACTGATCTGTCTCTCTCCCTCACTAGAAGCAAGTGAAGGAGGGAGGCAGATCCAATACTGATCAAAGGCAATGTTTAGAAAACATTGCCTTTGATTTAGCAAATAATGATCACTCTTATGAGTGATCTGACCACTAGGGGTGCTATTCACTGGATGTCCATGACATCCAGCTACACCCCCCCCCCGATGATGTCAGCAGGCTCCGCCCCCCGGCTTGATGGGCGCCGCCATCTTGAAACACCGCGTGTGTTTCGAAGACACCGGCACCTGGAAGGTAAGTTAAGCGTTTAGGAAGCGATCGCGAGTCGCTTCCTTTGCTAAACAGGTGTTGCAAAGATGCCTCGATACTGAGGCATCTTAGCAACACCAGCTAAGCAAAGGAAGCGACTCGCGATCGCTTCCTAAACCCGTTTTTCGGCGGCGGGCGCCGCCATGTTTGAAAGACGTGCAGTCTTTCAAACATGTTTTTTTTTTTGCTCCTAGGAGCGATCGGGGGGGGGCGGGAATGGTTTTTTTGGTGTTGCTCAATGCCTCGATGTCGAGGCATTAGAGCAACACCGTTTGAGTGAAAAAATCGATCACGGATCGATTTTTTCACCCGTTTAATGACGTGCCGGTCCTGGCACGTCAATTGTCATAATCGTCACGATTTTGAGTGACGTGCCCGGACCGGCAATTGTCATCAAGGGTAACATGTAACATGGCTTTCAGAGTTACTCCTTTGTACTTTGTGGAGCCGAGTAGGGGTATACCAACGACAAATGTAAGCAAGTAAACGCTTTACCTCCCCCATAATCAGTGGGTTTGTATGAAACGGAAAATCTGTTCATTGAGCAGCCCGTCGTATTGATTGCAGATTAATTATTTGATTGCTCTAGCTTGATTTTCAGTGGTGATATTTTTAAGTTTTATGTAATCATCAAGTGAACAGCTGGATTCACTCAAAGCACTTAATTGCCCTTAGATACACCCACCGGTTACAAAAAGTTAAAGGGTAATTTTCCAACATGGATTTTAGGAGATAATAACCATATAAAAAAAAAAGGTCATTGGCTGTTTGGAAGGATTAGCTTTCCTTTAATATTGGTAATCAGTTAAGCCGTGCATTACAGACAAGTAAGTTAATCAGTCATGAAAATAGTGCCTGTATCTTTAACTTTGCATCAAAGTAGCAAGTTTTAGTGTTTACATAAATTTCAATATTTTGGATTACCCATAGGCATTGCACTCGCAATGTACTCTCTCTCAAAGTTCTCAACACGCCTAACCCTGAAAGCAAGATGCTGACTTGAGCTAGAAATCTGTCATCATTTACAGAAGGGTTTTTTTTTTTTTTGATAATTTAAAGTGGAACGGAAACAAAAATGCAAACCTTTGTTAATCAATGGCATGTGCATGGCTGTCTTGTGCTGAAAAAGGTCCGAGCATGTCGCATTATGGACCTCTTTGGTTCTTTGGTGGGGTGTGCAGATTAACATACACATATTAAATAACGCGTTATAAGACATTACATTGTACTTGCAGAGTGCCAGCGGTGGACTGATCTAGCATGTCTAAAAAGTTCCTTGCCCTCAACAATTGACGTGAATTTTCTGAAACATGTTAAATGCGGAGATCCCACTATTTCTTTTTATTACAAGTGTTCAAAATTGCCTTTTTATTTTTTTTTTTAGTTCTAGTTATTGAATAATTTAAAGATTTCAAGCAGTTTCGTATGGCTCAGTTCTAGTCACCCAGCCCGACTTTGTTAGCACTGCCATAAAGAATAATATAAGTATGATGTTTGAGCAGAGAAAGTCCCCCAATATATCACTAGTGACGACAACAGCCTCCAGGTCCGTTTATTGAAAAACAACGAGATAAAACCATATTTCTGTCAATGCTAATCTACAAGACTGTATATTAAGAATATTTTCTTCCCTTTTATGATAGCTGCATTCATAGATATACACAAGGAAATTAATGCATATATATATTGCATAATTTAATTTTACATTGTATGCAACATCATCACTGTGGTTCTGAGGTCCAGGAGGCTTCCAGGCCACGAGGGAAGACACTGAAGAGCACCAGATGATCTTTTCAGTTGGGTTCTCCTTTAAGCAGCGCTCTCTCACTAAAGTATAGATGTCTTTCAAAATATATTCCGGATTGATCTCCTTGATGCATGCCCCTTCTTAAAAAACACAGAGCTTTAGACTATTGCAAACCCATGTAAAACACTTAGATAAACCCTGCTATCTCAGGAGTGTTACGTGCTTTTCCTCTGCTCTTTTTTCTTCTTACTCTATCTGTATATCCCCTTGCTTATTTCATGCTTATCTGATTTGACCTTACAAGCTTCCTGGATATGTGTTGAGTTATTTAGATTTAGTTTGAGTTATAACATTGCGCTGATAATGGTGAGCATGAAAGCCAATGCAAATTTCCTCTGCTTTTCCTGGCCAGGTGCCACGCTCTGCACTATTTATGTAAAATATAGTTTTTGTTTCTCGGGAGTGCATGTTGAAATGGTCCTGCACACACGGTTTAGCCGGAGGCCGGTTGGCACTGCCACAAAGCTAATCTATTGCCAGCAGGCCATTTCCTACTTGGCCAAGCTGAGGCTTTAAATAGAAATCTTACACGACTTTTTAAACAAGTGTTTTTGGCAGAGAGGAAATGGTGGATTCCTTGCAAACAAGCATTGCTTCCTTTTGATAACCGCACTTCAGCTACTCATAGAAATGTACCCAAATTATATGTTGACGTTAAAGACGCAGGAATTACAGGCTGACCACATGCTTGGTCAAAGAGATAGTAGCTTAAAGGGGCAGTCATACCCGGTGTTTTTCTTCTTCAAAAATGAAAATAATGAATTTACCTGAAGTCTGCCCTGCTGCTGCAACTGACCTTCTTCTCTGTGTCCGGACTATGCTAGCCACTGATCGAAGCAGCCAATCGCTGTCAGAAAAGCAATCTTATTGAAATCATGTGCACGGGGAGGGAAGAGGCTAGTGCTGGAGCTCACCGGAGGAGAGTATATCCCAAACACATCTCCGCTGCAAAAACTAGCCGAGGCGTGCTGTCCTTTTTGTGTTTAGTGTAACCACACAATTTATATATTTTTGTCAGGCAAAAGTATAGCTTTTTATACCATTTTTAAATGCATGCTCCACCATTTATTATGAAACTGGAAAGCAAGGTTGTGCACTGCGTTGGTGGCAGACTGAGTCTTCAGAAGGTAAGTGAGTAACATGAGAAATAACAGAGCCCCATCTCAGACCAAGAACGTTGAAATAGCCTGCACTATAAGAAGGTGCCTCCTCAGGAGGGCATCATTGCTGTTTTGCTCACTTGCACCATTACAGAGGAGGCCTCTCCATTAGTATATCAGACTGGTCCACCCATCAGGGCAGTCCAGTCCTAAAACGCACGGGTAGTCTCACTGCACCTAGAGGGATACCGGCCGGATCATGAGAGGCCAAAACGTACGTCTGTGGTTGCCGTGTTCCTCGTGCAGAGCAGGCTTGCCATGCATTTTGGGACTGGACGGCCCTGATGGGTGGATTAGTCTCATATGCTAGTGGAGAGGCCTCCTCTGTACAGAGAATATTTCAGCGCTGTCCGTTCTTAGTATGAGATGGGGCTCCTGCTTTTTTTCCTCTCATGGTATTTTGCTTCTTATTTTCATGGGCTGGTTCATCCATGGAGTTTATCTACCAGTTTATATTATATATTACAGTCTATCGAGAGAAACTCAGTAACGAAACATAGGTTTTCCCTTATCACGTTTTAGAATATGTACAAGCAGAAGACACGGCATGTGTTAAGACAAACACAGATTGACAAAGGCTGATGCCCTGGATACACTTTTTTTTTTTAAAAAAAAACTTCAGACCTTTCAAGGATCTCACGGATCAGGCCTCAAAGTGTTTATCTTTGGCAGCTGTTTCAACCATTGGATGAAACCCGAACGCCTATTTAGTACAATGTGTCGTATTGAGCTGATACAAATGAAACTGTTCTAGGAAATGCAGTTTGAGTGTGGACTTGATTATTTGTTCATAGTGTAAGGCTCTAGGAGTAATGAAAGCTTATGGTGAATTAAAACCAAGATTCATATATACATTTATACACCCCCTGTCAGGTCACATTATTTTGGAAAACGTAAATATTTGGTTTAAAGCAACATTTATGGGGTGTGAAAGCTCTCACATAGTCTTATCATGCTGCACAATCAATTTACATATTTGTGTAACATTGTTTTACTAGGAACCAAGTTGTATAATTTAAATAAGGATAATTAGCTTTAGCTAGGAGATGTGGCATGCATAGGAACAGATTATAAATTCATCCTTCAAGCTGTGCAAATCACTGGGAAAAAGAAAACATTCCAGATGTTTTCCTTATTTAGGATTGCTTTCACCTGCCAAAATACACAGGAATCTGTTATGTACCTTAGAGGTCGTTCATTTCTAGTACGCTTTAAGCGCAGTCAGTATGTGTATGATATATATAATATATAAAGTCATTGTTTTTTTACATTTGAAATGCATGGTTACTGTTTCTTTAGCTGGATAGACAGTAACAGTTATATTATTTTAAGGTATTTTATTGAATCCAAATAAAGGCACGCTGAAGAAAGTTCCTCGAAGCGATCAGTTGGCTTTGTTCTGTTGTTTTGTTAAATCTAGAGCCAGGTTCTCAAAGTAATATCACTTACTGCTTGAATCAGATGTGTTCCCCATACACCATGCATGCCACCCGCTAACAAGAAAAGCCTGGAAAACCTACGATATATTCATCTCCAGAAAAGACCTGATGGGAGGTATCACCTTGCTGCTTCAGCTTCCCACAGTGGCCTCATGGGAGGAATCTTGCTGTATCAAACTCAATCAGTCTTGCTTCTAGCAGTGCAAGACATTGAAAGGATATAAGGGTGACGTCCGCCTCCGCTATAGCAGCAGAGACTGAAGCCTTTTATGCCCCATGGTTTTGCTGTATTTTCTATAAGTGATGGCATTGTAGAAGCCACCTATGTATACACTGAGCAATGG
Organism: Spea multiplicata; assembly: GCA_009364415.1. Lineage (NCBI taxonomy): Eukaryota > Metazoa > Chordata > Amphibia > Anura > Pelobatidae > Spea > Spea multiplicata. The sequence continues at coordinate 5,070 of VKOC01014721.1, forward strand.
CAATCTTTCAATTATTTAGTTCTCTCCCTCAGGCATATTACTTCACTTTCTAGATAGTACCCAAAGTTATTGGGTAACAACAACTAAAATATGGGTGCTTTAAAAAGGCAGGGGGCACTTGGAGGTGGGTGAGTTATTTTGCAAAGACCTTTGTCATGCTGTGGTGAGGAAAAAGAAATCTCTGGGGTAATCTTGTATTGCGGGAAGATGGCATGCTGGTAAGCACCATATTTCATAGGAAATACAGTGAATGGAAGGTGGTGGGCTTTTACCGAGTTTCATCTGGGCCATCTTGACCCCTTCAGAGGCTTTGTATATCAGTCTGTTTTATCATACTGGTTAAGCATATGGTCCGTAGTGTGCTGCCCATTTTGTTTGCTTAAACTGTCCGTAGGCCATCCAGTCGTCATCCTTGCCTGAAGAAAGGAGTTATGCTGTTGGATTCACTGGAATATGAAGAGCATGTAGCATGTGACAACACCCTCGGTGAACATGAGGAAGCAGGACTGTCTTTGAAATTTAGCTGTGGCTTGGTCAGGATTGGTTTTATGCTGGTGATAGCGTGTGGTCCATTGTAGGATCTCCAAAGAACAATAAGGGGTATGGAGCTCTCTATTAACTGGTATCCTTGACAGTCACTATTTTGAGTTGCTTGTCCTCTGGCGGCATCGTGAATTGGGAGCAGTGGTTTATAAATTGGTGGGTATCGGTTGTGTGGGCTTCAATGGACTGATTAAGCTAGGAATGTGTAATCAAGTAGCAGAAACGGAGAGAGCGAAGCAAACGTCAGACAGCAATTGGAGGCTAATTGGTATTAAATGGGATGCATGTACTTGTGTTTGGAAATACTGTTTTGATTAAAAGGAATAAACTCATCTCTTTTTCGCTCTCTCTCCTTCTTATACATGTATATAATCCCATACTCGTATAAAAAGAGGAAATTTAAAACATGCCCCATTTGATGGTTGGTTTTGCCTTGACTTTGATTAATCACTTTCAAAGTAAGCAGTGAATCAGTGCTATAATTCAAAAATTACACACATACACGGCTTAACATGAAACTTTACCTACGGTAAGCGAAGGCTAACTGGATGTTGGTTACTTTATAGGAGGCAGTGTATATTTAGGAGGAATAGCTCACATTCTTACAAGTGCTAATCTTTTCCAAAACTGCACCGTGCCCCCATTGATATATTTACATAAAGGGCTTAATACACAAATGTTTAAAGTTGGGGTATTACTTTCAAAGTAATGCGTAAATTGCAAAGTGCTGCTGAATGCTGGTTGGTAGTTGTTTGATAGGGACTCTTAATACGAATTCCAGGCTAATGAGCACGTGTTCTTCATCAGGGAAAATCATCTAGTTTAGGTTTGGGTGGTTAAAGTTACTTGCATATTTATGTCAGCCTCCCTTTCATATTTAACAATCTATATTTCTTTATACACATTTGCATATGTATGGGAATATTATACCTATACCTATGTGTATACATTGCATATAAGTACATAGTGTTTGGAATATATAAATACATAACGTGCAGTGAATCGCAGACCGTTGTAGCCCCTGACTGCACCCTTTCACTTGCCTGTTCTGTGTCCATTTAATTTTCCTCGAGATTGTATTGACCCCAAACCCCCCAAAAATACAGAATACTGTAGGCGAGTTCTTCACCTGAAATTTGTTTTTACTGAAAGTTGCATTTTCTAGATCATTCAACTGTGATGTGCCGATGACATAAACTTTATTTCATTGCTATCACAATATATATATATATATTAGCCTCTTAAATATAAAATCTGATCTTTGGTATGATGACAGGGATTTGTAAACAGACAGACAGGTTTTTAATTATTAGATGTTTGTGCTGTGAAATGAATGGTTTTTCTTTAACAAAAAAAATAAAACAAATAAAAAAAAAATAAAAAATATATATTTAAAATGTGTATATGCACACCATAAAACAAATAGTATCTTGCACCTTAGCTCTTTCTTTAAGTTCTATAGCAGGTTGGATTCCTTTAAAACACTTAATAGAAATGTTTAAATGCAAAGCGAAATATTCAAAGAGAAAGTTCCACAATCAATCTGAGTTTCTCCAGTTAAAATGTGATGGTCCACAGGCAATTTATAATCCCTTTCCTGTTGAAACATTTCTTCTATTTTTGTGCAGTAGTTGCAGTGGACGGGTTCGTGGAAACATGACTTCAGGTAGTTTTAAAGCTCAGCAAAATCTTTTAATTTAAAATTTGATCGCACCTGTTTCCATTTAGTGTCCTTGGCAACAACAGCGCTATCAAAATGGGTTTGTAGACCACCCTGAATAATGAAAGGAACTGGCAGAGGGGAAGTCACTGTGGCCGAAAGAACCATTTGGTTCCTTGACAGATGTTGCCTGCTGTTCGGCTTGTTAACCCCTTTTTAGTTGGTAGAATTATACAGCAGAGCCTTGGCTTTTTTCGGTATAAAGCTGCCTCACCATTTTTTCATAAAGTGACTGAATAAATTACACAATATACAAAAATATGCTTTCTTGCATAAATACAAAATATTGACATTGTGAGAACATGTGGTGAAAATAGCAGTATATGCTACAATTTTGACAAAAGGCGGTACTTGTTTATTATCCGGATGCTGCCTATACTTGTGTTTATCCAATGATACACTAGATGCGGCACCCAGATAACACACGAGTATCCCAAATGCAAAGTGAGTGAACAAATATCTAAACAGCATCAACTCTTCTAGTTAAACTCGCACACAGTTTTTAAGGAACTCGACAGGTAGGTTGTCCCAAACATCTTGGAGAACTGACTACAGCTCTTCTGTGGGTTTAGGCGCCTCAGTTGCTTTTCTCTCTTCATCGAGTTTGTCTGCGATTACATGTTGATCAGGGCTTTGTGGGGGCCACACCATCACTTCCAGGACTCCGTGTTCTGCTTTACACTTAAGATGGTTCTTCATGACTGACTGTGTATATGAGAGAGTTTTCAAGCACAGTGCCTTCAAGTGGTTTGACAAAACTAGAATTGACAGAGTGATACATTAGGCGAAGAGTCCACGGCTCCCAACATATACATATTAAATGCTTTGAGGAAACTCCATATGTTGCCGCATGCTAATGTATTTTATTAATAAGTTCGCATAGACTGAGCTATGAAGTGTAACATTTGGAAAAGTAATATTTACAATATAGTTCTGTCCAACATGGTCCTCTGTGGTATGACTTGGTTTTGCTGTTTGTTTTGTTTGGTTCACACTATTTGAAGGTATTGTCACTGGCAATGAAAACCACTTTACTGAAATTTTAATCTGGAATTAGGGCTTTAGAATGGGGGAATGAAGAACCTGCTGGCGAGCCTGTGAGTTACCTTAACTAGCTCTTACATTTAAGATGCTAACTCTAAGGAAGATGGTGAATTTGTAATTTTTTGCTAAAAGGGACATGTTTCATGTTTGCCTTCTGATGGTTATTTATATTCTTGACCAGTTGAGTATTGTACATCGGTTATTCTGCAAGGACACAGCTCAGTTACACTGCATATAGCGTGGGCATCCCATGTAAAGTAGTAGAAATGCAATTACTCTATCAGCTGAGGTTTCCTCAAAACTACAAACTAATGCTATGAACATAAACTCCCTGGGGAGATTTCCTACTTAGGTTTGCTTGCAAACAAACACTAATTATTCCCATATTCTGAATCCTATATAGTAAGTTCCATTTTACAGTTCATGGAGTTGTGATGGAAGTCTGCCTGAAATTAGTGACAAATATCATTACACAATGTTTGATATGGAACTCTACCACATCATGGGATGATAGCCTTATGTTCTACATGTTCTTACTGAATTTGACAGTAACGCTTTTGTGTGAGCTGCCTGCATTGCCTCGTCACTAGAAGCCAAGACAATTTATTCGTTAACTTCTACCATAGATGAGCCTTTTGGTATCTTCAATATGTTTACATGACATTCTATGTCTGGCATATGAAGCAATGTATTAAGATAAAAATATCCTGCTTTTTATACTTCCGAAAATCTTCCTTTACAGCATTTTATGATATCTTAAATGAGGATTAAAATTGTAGTTGGGGGGGGGATTTACCATTCCTTTCTAGCTTCATTTACATTTTTCTTTAATTTTAACGTACAATTTAGAAGTCAGAGAAACATTTTGCAGCCAAAGTATTTCTTGGAGCAATATACGTTCATACAGTTTACTTATATAAAACAAGTCTTAAATAACATGTTAGTAAGTGCAACCATATCACACGCTTCTTTAGCTGATTTTGATCCAAACCTCCATTTATATGGCTTTAAACGCAGGGATATTCCTAATCCTAATTTTTACTACGAATTGACTAATATGTATCTCTATTTCATAGCACTTGATTTATTTAGCATTGCAAATAAAGTACCCTGGGAAATCAATGAGTTCATTTTTACGTTTTCTCATTTTATTCCTGATTGACTTTGTTCTCATGTGCATGGTAATGTTTGAGTTTGTGAACATAACCTTCAGTCATGTTTGCATAGCCTTTGGTCCTTCTTGAAGCTAAAGGGGTTAAAGGGCTTGGTATATGAGCTATTCCCAAAGTATTCCCCTTGGTTGTGACTTGCCGGTCTTTGCAGATGGTAGAGTTGGAAACATCAGATTTTTTTTTCTCCTAATAGCAAGTAACCTGTTCCATCTGGACTGGGTGAAGACTCCTCGATTTAGGTTATTATAATTGATGGACAATTTAACCAAAGCGTTTTATTAACAATAGTACCTCTCTTGCATTTTTTAACAATAATTATAAAAAGTTACATATTTTGCCTTCATTATAGTATTGTGTAAAAATATAGCTCATGCATAATTTCCACGCCTTAATATTGACAGTCTCTGAGTAAAGAGTCTTCTACAAGATTGATTTTTAATTTTATGTATTTTACTTTGGCAAATTGTTGATTCATTTCAGTCCTAAACCATTCTGATTATTCTTTTTTTAATATTTCATATTTTTTTCCATCTGTTTTTGTTTCTACTTTTAGTTACAATCCTCTTGTTATATAAATTCCCTTTCCTCATTTGTTTATTATTTGGACTCAAAGCATGCCACCTAGCGGCAAACATTCCAATACAAGGCATCATTAAAAAAGAACTTTAGTGAAAGTGTTATATCTTGTTTAAATCTGTCATGTTATATCTTGTTTACGTTTTGACCAAACGAAGCCGATGGTGCACAGCAACGCAAATGAAGTCCTCCGTATTCTGTTGAAGTCCCTTTCCCCACAGATCTTAACTCCTATGTGACAGACTGTTTTTTTCCAATTTTGTACTCTTTGTGACGATGGCTGTTTTAACATTTCTGCATTTTTTTTTCTAATTTACTCTGCTCACACATCATATATTTGTTTTGTTTTTTCAGGACAAGAAGGGATAATACCATTATTGATCATATCATTAAAAAAAAATATATGGTGAATAATATTTAGTATACACTAATTTAATTTAAAAGGGTGTAAAATGCCTCCTAACATTATATACGTTTTTTTTTCTTTTTGTACTTTGGCCAAAAGTCTCTTATGTATTTTTTCTAGCGGGAAAGGGGCATGAGGTGTTTAGGAAACTATTTTTTTTATTAATTTGGGGCATTTTCTTTAAACTAGATGGTTCTCCTTATGTCACAGTGACATCACTGGAGTTGTTAATACATCTTATTCACTCTGGAGATCACAAAAAAGCTCAAGCTGTAGCTAGTTTTATATGGAACAATATAAGCTATCCATGTTGAAATTAGTTAACAGCTAGGGGAAGAATGATGTTCTCAGTATATTCAAAGACCCCCCCCCCCGAATCTCATGTGGCAAGATATAAATATAAGTGCCTAGTGAATGTGTACATGTTTCTACCTTTATCTTAGGAGAATGTGTCAGAGCTCATATCTCATTCAAACTATAACTTGCAGCACAATTTTTCTTTTTTATGCTCTCAATAAACAACCAGTTGCAGACAGTAAAAATTCCAGGTTAATTATCTCCACCTTTCAACTGGGGACAAGTGTGACTTTTTTTTTATTTATAGGACTTGGAATATGGTTTTACGATAGTACAACCCACTATAAAACATAAACAAAGGTTTCATTGTTAAGTACTCTGTGATATAAGTATATGATATGTTGGTGATCGATATATGTTTACACAGAACTGAGATTACCGGGGACTGGACTTGAGTGCTTTCACTGGTTTATATTTTACAAGCAAGAATTCAGCACACACCCGGCAAATACCATTCAAAAAAACCCCATCTGAGGCATAAATATTGGGGATTCCGTCACATTATATGGCTATGTATTGCTCAGCCTGTCGCTATGTAAACGTACCCCCCCAGCTTGGCGAGTCCCATGTCATCTTTCACGGCTATATTGCTTACCAAGGAGCTGAATCGATGCGAGTGCGCACTGCATTTTAACCCAAAAGAGACCCTCATGCAATTTAAAGCCTTCCCTGGACACCATTAATGAGGTACCTGTGTGGCAGAAGGGGCAGCTCAACCCTAAGGTTAATACACCTTTATACACAAATGTGTCAACACAGTGCTTGCCCCTTGATCCTAGAAAATTTGAACATATACAATAAAATACATGCCAGATAGCAACTGTTACCTGTTTATCTCTCATTGCTAGAGTACTTATTTTTAGCATGATGAGAGAGATATATTACATAAATGCTGATTTACCTGTACAAGGGAAACACTCCTTCTAAAATACAGACCTGATTATTAACAGTAATAATCTCCTCCCTTTACATATATCTGGAGGGATATATCAGAATCCCCTCTATGCATTCAGCTCCTTGGCCTGAAGAAGAGGCGCATACCCTGCTCACCCATGCGGATGGAGTTATACTGCGCCGGCTCACATGAGAGATCCACGGAGGCTGAGAGCTCCGCTCACGCATGAGCAGCCAAAACAGATGCGGATAGTGAAGGAGCAGGTTGTGGTCCCCGTGCAGCCCCACCACACCACAAATACAGTTCTGTAATGTCACAGCATGCTCCACGTAGACACTACTTGATTGACCTCAATCCACTGTGGGGTACCTATTGTGTATTGGCCAACCTTTAAGGGTTCTATGGGATCCGTCAAATTTCCTACTGTACAGTAAACCTATGTGATGGTGTTTTTACAGATTAAAATGAGCAATGTATTGGAAACCAACCTTTCTATAAATCAATGGAAGCCGTCCCAAACATCCTGTTCTCACAATATACTTGATTATTCCTCCCCATCTGAAGGGTGTGTTGGGAGGGGAGATACCTTCACTACGTGAAATTTCTTAGGCATGCCAGTTTTGCCACAAATGTTAGCTTTGCGAGGAACAGTAACCCTTAGTATACCAAAAGCAAAAGTTTCAAGCGAGTTTTAATGGATTATGCAGATAGCTGTGACAACGATATATATAATAGTTTATACGTATGATAGATATACAATGTGTTTTATTATACCGTTGTGATTTAACCGTTTTCGGGAGAGGGTAAACTCGCCTTTTGTAATAGCTTTTTCTTTTTTAATTTATGGGCCGCTGATTTTAATGATCCCACAGCAAGTGGTTTTATCTTAAAATATGACTTTCTGTAATATTTGCGTTTAGTTTGATCTTAGTAATTTTGGAGTAAGCCGAATGTGTTATAATGAAGACCCAATAAGTTTGGTGTGCCAGAGGGCGTGTTTGTGTTGAGTGCGAGTGACGGCTGTGACGGTTTAGGTTTCGCCGGTGCATGCCTTGCCTTCAGGCCTGCAATCTTATAACTTTTTCAGGTGCTTTCAGAAATCATTGGCTAATTTGTTATGAAAGTAAAAGAAAAGTTGTTCAAAAATTCTAAGGAAAATGTGCCACAGACATCTGTTAGCAATGAACCAGGCGTTCCTTTCAAAGCCATACCGAGTTACTCGCGTGATTGCTGCTGTTAAGGAACTGTTTTGGGGCAAAAAAAAAATATAGATGGTCTTTACTTCCGCCGTGGGTCATTTCTGCACAAAGTAGGTGTTATTAATTCCAAATGGTGTGCAGCTCAACCACCACAGGGCATAAAACTTCTGCTGATCCTTCCCCTGACGCTAATCCGGATGGATTAATTAAAGAAAGGCATTTACTTTTTTTTTATTTGTTTTATTTGTCTTGCCTTGTCTGTGAACACATTAAGGTAGATTTACTTGCTGTCAATCCCACGGACTATCCTTAGCCTTTTTCCATCATGTTTATACACTGTACATTCACACATAACATCTGCTTAGCATGCCGTTGAACGGATTCAGTTTTATAATGTCAATTTTCTTAAAAGAAAAAAAAAACCCCAAACCTGTGTTTCTTGTATTAAAACTTAAAATATTTCTGAGTGGTTGGGATGTTAACATAAAAATGATTGTATTTGGGGGGGAAAACACATTATTGTGTTGATTGGAAAAAATCTTCCTCATCCCCATATAATCTGAATAATTTATCCTTCATATGACAAAAGAAAATCAATGAATCTGATATATATAACGTGATATATGTTCTTGCTTAAGACAGTGGTATGCATAAATGTTCCACAAAATAAATACTTCTTGGTATTCTTCACTTCCATTTCCAAGAAAATTTTAGCTTTTGTGGAAGTATGTAAGCTTTTTTCAACAAATGAAGCAAAATGTAGAATATGTGCCATAAAGCATTGGAAAGATAATCTCCCCTCCTGGTTTATAAATATTTATGAAATGAGCATGTTTTTGACAGTTAAAGTTTCTCGAGAAGTTGGTGTTAAAACAAATCGATACATGGTTTTGTCGTAACAGATGTGCATATTTTTTAGACATAATTGTCTATTTAAAAAAAAAAAATATGAAGCCTGCTGTTAACAGGGGGGTTCGCTGTGAGTGAAGTGGACGGCTCACAATATCTGCGCTCCTCTGGAATGGCTGTCGATGCACGGTGAACCATGGGCCAGATTCAGACCCTCCGGACAACTCTATACAAACTGCAAGGGGGGCTCTGTGGAGTGCAGCTCGCTCTAAAACGGCCCTATTATAGAATCATGGAGCCTGGTTATTAAATCTGCCCCGTAGCCTGTTCATTCATCTCTTAGTACCGTCACCTACACAGTGAGTTGCCGGTAGAGGTCTTTGAGATTGTCTCATAAGACGAGGTGCCGCTCATATAGCAGGTATTCCTTCTCGTAATAAGAGGTTATTAGGTTTGGAGGATCGGAGAAATATCTGTATCCAATTCTTGTTACATAACTAATCTTTCATTGATTTTCAGACCGCTAATTGTCTCAAGGGCTAGTCATTCAAAACCAGTCACACAGTTCAGATAAAGCATGACATGAAAGGTCTGATAATGTACCTGCGTTGGTTGACGTATTGATTAAAACGGTTAAAGATTTTCACTATCTGCCGTTTTCCATTCAAATAAATCCATTTTCTGCGTTTTTGTTTCATGTAATCCGCGATATTGCTACAGAAAATCATTAGTCCCTGTAGATGGAGTTTTAGCTTGAAACATTAGATTTCCACCTTATTTTCCTTTAGTTATAGCGCTCAGAAATATTTTTCATAGTATTTGTAAATCTAGTAAAGCACAAGAGGCCACATACTAACATTATTTTAATATTTTTTAAATACATGTGAATCAGATCTGTGTCTTTTAAAATAGCCTTACATCTTACAAACACACCGTACCTGTCTGTGGCCAGTCTGTGATCTCTGGTATTAGCCCAGCCGGGCCGGCACACACAGCTTTCACTCTAATTTTAGGTGTTTTATAGATGATTCCTTCACTGGGACAGGTGAAAGAGCTTTGTATTTGCATTGCCTTGCATTTACTTCTAGCATGGAAAGGGTTAACGCATTAATTTTGGAAGCAAACTCCATGCTCATCTTAAGGCCCATTGACCTTTTGCGGTATGCATGTATAACCTTACATTTAAGAATATCCCCAAAATTAGTCCCACAATTTCAGCTAATTAGCCCAAGCATTAACAAATTCCGTTTAATGTTAATAGTTCGCGTTCAATCAGCTGCTCTTTCATCTTAATCCTAGGGGGGGTCTTCTAGTTCCCTTGGTTACACACGAGTTCTTTCTATTCCAAAACTTTCAAATTCAATGATATCACAGTATTGCTGTTTATTAAAGTGTTGATTAATGTAGTTTCCCGATTTCTTTTTTTGAGTCGGTGCTTAAAATTTCCTTTTGTACTTAAATTACTCTTTTGTATCTGACTTCATGTTGTAGTAGTTTGTAAAATGCACACAGATTATATATATATATATATATATATATATATATATATATCACACACCACCGCTGTGCAAAATGTTTTAGGCTGGTGTGAAAAAATGCCGTAATGTAGGAATGTTTTCGAAAATAGTCATTTTTATCATTTAACAAAATGCAGACTGTAGTTGGAGAAATTATATATATATATATATATATATATATATATATATATATATTATAAAGAATTATAGCCAACACGTGTTAATGATCATCACTGTAATATGTGTGTTGTATATAAATATATATAACTGTTGCCACTGTGCGACCTACCTAAAGGCATGCTGGCCTTCCCGTTTCCCCTTTTCTTATACACTTCTTTCTGACTAATTGGCCCGTATTTACTTTACTAAATGTCATATGGACACAGTAAAAACCAAATGACCTGCGTTCAATTAGTGTAATTGTTGTACAAACAAAACATGACATAGTTTTGGTCTCGTACAGGAAAGGAGAAAGTTGGAAAGATTTTTCAGGTTGATAAATAGTAACTGCAGATATGCGTTTTGCAGCATGCGTCACGGCCCCGCTCTCCTTTTATGTACATATTTCATTCTGTAGAAATTGCTATTTATACGAGGATATTTCCACTTCACAAACTTCTTGTCCCCCCCCCCCCCGTGTATAAATGGTAAGGTCTTGTAATTGCATAGTAGTGTTTTTTTGCTATAGATTACTGAACGAACAGGTCAGAGGCACTTGATTTACATTAATCATATCTTAAAATTGCTGGGATCACGGATCTTATTAAGACCACCTAATTTATTATTAGTGACGCATTGTTACTTGGAACAGTTCGGTTGTTACCACACCGGTACGAGTCTTGGTGTTCTCTTCGTGCTGAAATTGGCCAAATGTCATTTCGTGGGTCAGTCCCTTGTAACCGTGTTTACTGCAGCTTACATTACTCCCCAGTGGTAATTCTGCTCGCTGCGCCATTGAGTCCCATGGGCGTGCATTTGGGAGTTTAATGACCATTTTCGTGCACAGCCGACCGGACGGTGGTCCAAAAGATTCAAACCTAGGTGCTTGAGGTTTATGGACATATAACGTTTTCAGTTTCCTCGTTGTACATCACCATGACATAGGTAAACGGTTGATGACCTTGCAATAGACCAGAGTTAATGTACAATAGGATGATATGCTAAAATAAAAAATATTTTTGTTATTGTAATGATATTTATCTGACTCCGGGTGACCTACGCATGTCTTTGGAAGAATAATTATCCAATTTATGCCTTAATGACCTCTTAATAGTCTGTCCCATTAAAGTTGTTTTGTAGTAGTTGCTTTTGTTCCTTTGTTGTCTTGCATTTTGTCACAAGCTTTACATGAACTACAGTTCCCATAATCCTCTGCCAGCTATAGGATGTCTAACTGCGCAGTACAGAGTAGGGGTAAAGCAAGAGACCTCTGCCTGGTTTTGTAAACAGACGCTCTATCGGGAGGCTTTGCGTTATTGAAAGAGCCATAAACTTCCACCTGTGCCCATCCTTAATAGCTGGTGTGTAAGTCTGTTCTCATGTATCACTGTTTAACTAGTCACTTATCTCTGCTGTTCCATGTGAGCATTGTTTCCATAACATACCCGTGTGTTGTCTTTATTATGTGTTTATGGCTTTATGGCCTTAATTGCGTCATTTGTCACATAAAAAAAAAATGAAACCTTTGTACCGGTTTAATAAGAGACACATTTACAGTATGTTAATGGTTGTTAAACTACTGGTTGCAATTGTAAAAGTTTGCTACTTGTGGGAAGGTTATACATGTATCCCACTACTGTGTGAGCCCAGAATGAGTATTTCCCCCAGTAGTTTAGTTTTCTTTTTGTTGAATAATTAGTCTGTTTTGCGGATACATCTAACAACTCCTGTGTAAATAAAAATTAGTTGAAAAACTAGAGATGAACGCTAACAGGTTTTTAACAGGAAGGCACACAAGGTTAGGAGCCCACACCGAAAGGATGGCCATGGCTACCTGTGATCTGTCCAGGCCTACCCATGCAAGGTAGAGACAGCATTCTATTTAAATTTGCTGTAAGAAATGTTTGCTTTTTTTTAAGGGTTGAAATGCATAAAACATTAAATTCCATGCCAGCCTTCGGTTTATTTTATTTTACCCTACACAGAACTCATGTCATCGTTATGATAATACAGCCAGGTATTACCACCATCTGCTTGGGTCCAGCAGTAGCTTTCTAGAAATGATTTATGATTCAGAATGGAAGTTCTACTCTGAGATCTTTTGATGGTGGCTGCCAATGCTGTTCTCTGGTGTTCTGTTGGCTTATTTACTCTCAAAGGTCGTTAACTTTGCAATGTCTTCCGACATCTTGTCAGTTCATGTTCGGTCAAGCCTTGAATTCTACCCGGTGCTAATCATCAAATATGATTTCACCGAAGGAATAATTAATATCATATGTATGATCATGAACGGTAAAAATATTATATCCCTTTGGACTGGTAATATTTCTGTTTTGTTCAAACTACAAAATCCAAAGGTGGGAATTTTCATAGTACCATAAAGTGCCATCTTTCTGCTTGATAACGTTTATAACTTCTAAGATTGATGGAAGTGATTACCAATTTTAGTAGGACACTTGGAAGACGTTAAGGTAATAAAGAAATTGTCCACTAGTAAACCCGAGATCGCTGATATCTTGATAAGAGTATAATCTGAAGGAAAGAAATATCTCCAGTGCCAACAGATATCACTGTGACAAAGGTTTTCAGCGGGTTTCTAAATTTCAGTATTTAGATTTAAACCGTTCTTATTACAAAATATTATATTTACACGGAGAAAGGGTACTTTCTATAGATATTATTCAATCTCAAAACCCAAATCTGATTTTATGGGTGTCCAATCTGTCACAATCTGTAAAGACTCCTGTGATTAGCTTGAGGTTGCCCAGGAAAATAAAAAAACTTTTAGTAAGGCTGCTTGTGCCTTACAGCCTTTTACATGCTATGACACCTCATAACCATTCTCGATAACCTTACATTGTCAGATTATTAAACTTTTAAAGCACTTTAATTCAAAATACTATTTCTCAACTTCTAGATTTTAACTTGTGATTTACTGAGATATATAATATATATTATATATATCTGTTATATTTATATATCTGTTAGGGCTGCAACAACTAATCGATAAAATCGATAATAATCGATAATGAAATTCGTTGCCAACGAATTTCATTATCGATTAGTTGAATCGATTATTATCGATTATGAAATGAGGGTTTTTTCAGAGCAAACGCTCTGAAAAATCCCCCTCATTATATAATCCGTTTGGTCTGACTCACCGTCTCACAGCAGCAGCTCCTACTTACTCCCCCTCCCTGTAATCACCGTGACAACTGGCCCCGCCCCTTCCTTCTCCAGGCCAGAACCACATGGCTGTGACACTCATCTAA
>VKOC01014722.1:0-73025 GCA_009364415.1 Spea multiplicata
CTCTGGATGGGGCGCACGCGACAGGTAGCCCTCTGGATGGGGCGCACATGACAGGTAGCCCTCTGGATGGGGCGGCGCGACAGGAACAAGTCAGGATCAAATAGTAAGCCAGGAATAGGTACAGGGCCAAAGCAAAACGGTTCACTGACATCAATGCAAAGGCCCAGACTGCAGGGCTGGGCAGGTTTAAATAGTTAGGTTTGATCAGGCAACAAGGTGCAGCTGTACATGATGATCATTCTGAGTGGTTCAGAGTGACAAGGGCGGCCACTAGTGGTTACTACAGGAAATGATCAGCACAAGGTTGTGTGTATTCCAGGCTGCGAAGGGTGGAATGTTACAGATATTGAGATCACCTATGATTAAGAGCCTTCAGCATGAAACGCATAAGGTGGACTATTGATTTATATGAGTGTCGGGAAATCCTCATCTAAAGCTAAAGGTCACTACTCTATTCTAATACTACTGGATCTCTCTGCTGATTTTGATACTGTTGATCACCACCTTCTTCTTGACTCACTTGCTTCTATGGGCATTCGAGATACAGCTCTCTCCTGGATCTCCTCATATCTGTCTAACCGTTCCTTCTCTGTCAACTTCTCTGGCAACACATCATCGCCCCTTCCACTTTCGGTTGGTGTCCCCCAAGGTTCAGTCCTTGGCCCTCTGCTGTTCTCTCTTTATACTTCCTCTCTTGGCAAACTAATCAACTCATTTGGCCTCCAGTATCATCTTTATGCAGATGATACCCAAATCTACCTGTCTTCTCCTGATCTCTCTCTCCATTTCTCATGTCCCGGATCACCAGCTGCTTGTCTGCTATTTCTTCATGGATGTCACAACACTACCTGAAACTTAATCTTTCTAAAACGGAACTCATTATCTTCCCTCCCTCCATCTCCACTCCACTACCTGAATTCTCTATCACCATTAACAACACAACTATCTCTCCTACTAACCAGGCCCGATGCCTTGGGGTCATACTTGACTCAAACCTCTCCTTCATCCCTCACATTCAGTCCCTCGCCAGATCCTGCCGCCTGCACCTAAAAAACATCTCTTGTATCCGCCCATTCCTCACCCAAGAATCCACAAAAACTCTGGTTCATTCACTTATCATTTCCCGTCTTGACTACCGCAACACTCTTCTGGTTGGCATTCCACTGTCTTGACTCTCTCCTCTACGGTCTATCCTAAATGCCGCTGCTAGGCTCATCTTCCTAGCACGTCGCTCCTCTTCTGCTTCCCCCCTCTTCTGCTTCCCCCCTCTATAGCATAAGCTTCCCTGTGCTCTCGCCAAATTCTCATCCTGTGAAAACAGATAACTTACCGCCGCCACTCTGAGGTCCCTCAATGCCAGCAGACACTGCCAGGATCTTCTGACGCCGGCCGCATGGTCTCTGGTACTAGCAGGCGCACGCGCGCCCATGTGTGGCTAATATCTGCTGTATGGAATAGCGGTTTCTCCAGGATCAGTACAGCCTCTTAAATGGACATGAAACTATGCGTTCCAAGCCTTCATTTCCTGGGCAGGAGATTCAATTGCAAGAACGATTTAAACCTGAAGGCAGCATTTCACAGAGAGTTAAATTACTCAGTCAAAGATGCCCTTACCTATCGTGATCTTCATGAGAATCTGGAAGACTTTATAGCCCTCTATTTCAAGCTGGACGCACAAGGTCAGAGACGTCTAGAGAAAAAGAGCAAAAGAAAATATCGCCCTCATCATCCGCTTCAACGACCTCACACCTCACCCATCATAGTAGAATCGTCTTTCCTGGTTCCTGAACCCATGGAAATTGGTCTGATGCTGATAAACAGCGAAGACGTTCTATAGAACTTTGTTTGTATTGTGGGCAGAAGGGCCACATGGCTCTCAATTGTCCTAGAAAGTCAGGAAATGCTCCAACTTAGAAGCCTAACGTGTACGGGAGCATTCCCCACCAATTGGCCTTCTGAGGCTGTATCTGCTTTTGAAAAACTTGAGGGTTTTTCTATCTGCTCCAGTTCTTCACAGACCTGACCCTTCCTTGCCATTTATTTTTGTAAAAAGTTTTCGGCTGCAGATGGCTCTGGAAGAATGGATGCATCTCCTTGAAGGAACAGAAAATCCGATCACTATTATTACAGATCATAAGACTCTACTGTACCTAGAAAAGACTAAGAGACTCAATTCTTGACAAGCATGCTGGGCCTTTTTGTTTTTTACACGTTTCAATTTTTTAATTACCTATCACCCTGGGTCAAAAAACACTAAAGCTAACGCATTATCCAGACAATTTAAAGGTCCTCATACAGTCATTAAAAACGAGTCATTGCATCTGATTGTATTGTGGCTTCCATTTCGACTGCCGTTCTCCAAAGAATCACTTATCTCCAACGCTACTGACCCAAAAATGTATTAGTTCCTCCTGGACGTCTGTATGTACCACCTTAGCATCGCAATAAAGTCTTGTCTTGGGCACACAATTCTCATTTAGCAGTACATCACGGAATTCGTAAGGTGCGTTTTCTCCTACAACCACTTTTTTGGTGGCCCAACATGCTTACTGATATTGCTGATTTTGTACAAGCCTGTGACATTTGTGTGGCATTCAAGGCACCCAGAAAGAGGCCTACTGGCCTTCTCCACCCGTTGCCAACATCACCTCAACCGTGGAAGGAAAAAATTACCATTCTAGTAAATGTTGACCAGTTCTCTAAACAAGCCCATTTCATTGCTGTGGCCAAGTTGCCCACAGCTGCAGAACTGCAACTATAATATTAAAAGAAATTGTTTGGCTTCATGGGGTTCCTCAAAGTATCACCTCGGGCAGAGGTTCGCAATTTATCTCCAGATTTTGGAGAACCTTGTGTGAATACCTGGGCATTCGTCTTCAGTTGTCCTCTGCTTATCACCCTGAAACTGACCAATCAAGCTGAACTGACCAATCAAATGTCAACAATACCTTCATATTCATGTTACTAACGACCAGTCCAATTGCAAGGACTATTTAAACCTGTTTTCATGCAGTATCAGTGCCTATGATAGTGCCTTGTGCATTTGGCTGCGTATAATAAATTGATTTTGCGGTTCTGACTCTGGCTTGTTTGACGTTCCTGTCTGTCTCCTGCGTTTGACTGGGCTTGTTGTTTGATTTTCCTGTCCTCACTAAACCTTGATCTCTGCTTTGTGTACCGACTACGCTTTCAGAACGTTTATGTGATCCAGATTCGCTCAGCTTGTGTTCCTGCCTGTCCTTTTCATAGGATTATGGCGTAATTTAAATTTTAAATTGAAGTATAGCTAGAACATTTATCCATTTTTATAGTTGCTCTCATGATATCTCATAGGAGATACCCCTCTTCAAAGCCTAAATTGAATGATCTGGTTAAATAGGGAAGAAGGGCAACTCTAACTATCTTATAATAAGTGTTGGTAAGCCTGTCAGGGCCTAGCCCTTTATGTAGCTGAAGTTCCCTCATAGCCACATCTAGTAAGGAAGAAATATTCTCCTTATTTGACGTTATCATATAAGGGTCATTTCCTAAATTATGTTACCTTTGCTCAATAATTTGGGAAGTATCAGCAAAATATTTAGGGTTGAATACGGAGTCTACTTGCATATTACTATTATTATCTTTTAATTATATAGCGCCAACAATTTACACAGCGCTTAATGCAATACATATTTTCAAGGTGTATGACAAGATGAAAATTGTCCGACTAAGACAAATTAATACATTAGGTAGAGAGGGCCCTACCTGCAAGCTTACAGTCTTGAGATAGTCATAATGGGAGTTATTTTTGAGCTTGCTGTAGTTTGTTAGCTGACAGAGTCAACTTTATTCCCTTTCAAGTAGAATTTCTGTTTTAGCCTCCCCATAGCACGCTATGTGCTAAAAGCATAAAGTGATGCTAGTTCTGCATTAACTTCCCATATATTCTCTAATATCTGGAACATTGATTCATAAAATCAAACATTCAAACCTAATAGTCTACTCTTATTTAATTCCAGATGCATATTGAATAAATAATCCCATGAGGACTGCCTTATGGGCCAATCAGACTGTGTCCAGCTAAACATCTGGGGGAATATTTTTTTGGAAGAAATTTTGAATATAGAGTTGAACAATATGCTGTGTCTCATCCTGTAATTGAGGTGCCAACTCTCCCTCTCATAGGGCATTGTTCTTTTAATGGCAGTACGATTGGGGCATGATCCGACCATGTTGCATTTTTTAACTTGTTGCAGGAACCACTAATCTGAGAGAATGTAATCAATTTTTGTATAAATGTTGTGAAATATACATTAACAAAAGACAATGAGTGGTCTAGTAATAACTGGCGCACATGTGAACATCCCTAGGAAATATTAAAAGAATATATATAAATATATATATATATATATATACAAACCAAAGGGAGCGGCTGCACACTCAGAGAATTTGTTAATACACACAGGCTTTTATTTGCCCAGGTGCTCCAAAAATAGCCAGATATATGTAACCAAAGAAAAAATGGGCACTCACGGGTCTTTGCAGTAAAGTGCATTAAGCACTATTTTATTTCAACCAGCACAGCCAACGTTTCTGACCACCTTTGGTCCTTTCTCAAGGCAAATGCTGTGTGGCAAAGTGAAACAATTTATGCAGTGCAGTGATTAATGTGATAAACAACAGGAGTGGCTTACCCCACCTCTCAAACGATCATCATGTGGGAATGAAGACTGGAATCACCAGAACAACATGTGCACTGGAACAGCTATGGGGCATCAATGGCACCCTCTTATGCCAATGCAAATATGCATCGTTTTGAAGAAGACTACTTGATGGATATCTTGGGTGACCTAGCCTTGTTGTACAAACGCTACATCGATGACTGCATAATAATTTGGAAGGGCATCAAACAGTCATTTCTGGAGACCGTTGACCAAATAAATTCACTCCCCACGCCTATTCTGATGACATCAGAATGCAATATGGATTTTATTAATCTTCTTGATTTGAGGATCTCCATCTCTGAACGTCAACTACATTTTTCATTATTTAAAAAAACCTACTGATCAAAACACATTACTCCACAGACAAAGCTGTCATCCTCCTCATGTGTTTAAAGCCATCCCCTATGCACAATTCCTGCGGGTATTGCGAAATAATTCTAATATTGACAACACGGAACAACAGTTAAGGGAGATGGAGAGCAAATTCCTACATCGTGTATATGAGCAGAATTTACTAAGAAAATGTTTAACTAGAGCTAGAAAGACGATGGGCCAGGACAATATTTCTACTCAAATTATCGGACAAAAAAACTCTGACAGATTGACCTACAATATGCGATACACAATGGCATCAAAGGATATCTCAGATGGCATCATGACCAACTGGAATCTGGTAATAAACGATAGAAGCCTTCCTTTATCATTCAAAAAGCGACCGAAGATGAGCTATTCGAAAGGCAGAAGCATTAGAGACATAGTAGTTTTCTCTGATCCTATTCACTGTTATGATACTAATTGGTTGGCTAAACTTCCGGCTCGAAACGGGTGCTATAAATGCAGTGGCTTTACCAAATTTTGTCTATTATAGATTCTTGTGGTATGGTACTATATATTTTTTAAATGTACACATTTTCATTCCATATGCATTTAATTGCTATTTCACTGAGAAGTTTCTCTTTTATTTATATCATTTCACATGACCAAAGGAAATTCAATGTATTGAACGGATCGGTTATAAGTTCCGCTTGTTGCATGGGGGATGTTTTACTAGGTACACATTATGTTTAACTGGGGATATGCACATGTTGTTCTGGTGATTCCAGTCTTCATTCCCACATGATAATCATTTGAGAGGTAGGGTAAGCCACTCCTGTTGTTTATCACAATTATCACTGCACTGCATAAATTGTTTCACTTTGCCACACAGCACTTGCCTTGAGAAAGGACCGGAGGTGGTCCGAAACGTTGGCTGTGCTGGTTGAAATAAAATAGTGCTTAATGCACTTTACTGCAAAGACCCGTGAGTGCCCATTTTTTCTTATATATTATAATGTGATATTAAAATATCTACAAATCAATAAGTGGCCTCTTTTACAGGGTAAAATCTTCCCTAAGAAAGATGATGTGGGAACATAAACATACATGACTGTAGACTGTAGACTCCCCCCCCCCCCATTTATTTTAAAAACCAAAATTATATATTTCCCTGTTTTTTGCTAAAAAGATTGACACCCTCCCTTATGAATACCCATTGTAGAAAGAAATCAGAAGAAAATTTAAACTTTCTGTTTCATAAAGTGGATCTCCTGAAAAAAAAAGATATGGACCCTTAATTTCCTATCTTTGTCATGGGCCAATATCATTTTTACAAGGGTATTGAGCTCTTTCACATTCAAAGATAATACATTAAGTACCATATTTTAACAATGAGAAGATAATGCATTTAATCTGATCACTTATATGACCTGTATTTTCCTCATTTAAATAGTCGTCTAGTATTGATGCAGTGGTAACTGGTATTATTATTTAAATGGTATTTTTAAAACCATAGCATGAGGCTTCAACTAAATCATCACAAAGAACGAAATATAAGGATATGTCCATAACCTGTATTTTGCCATGGGCCAATATCATTTTTACAAGGGTATTGAGCTCTTTCACATTCAAAGATAATACATTAAGTACCATATTTTAACAATGAAAAGATAATGCATTTAATCTGATCACTTATATGACCTGTATTTTCCTCATTGAAATAGTCGTCTAGTATTGATGCAGTGGTAACTGGTATTATTATTTAAATGGTATTTTTAAAACCATAGCATGAGGCTTCAACTAAATCATCACAAAGAACGAAATATAAGGATATGTCCATAACCAAATTCTGACTCATCTGACATTTTTGAAGCCCAATTTTCAGTTTTATCTGTTCCCAGAGCTCTTGCATCAGCTTTTTGAATGTCTCTTTTATTGCCGGATGAAGTCTGCCTTTCTGCACTAAGTCCTTGTGAGCCTGAGAAAGGGGAGATTTTGACGGGTTCACATACTCCGTGTCTTGCAAGCAGCCATTTTCTTGGGTTCTCTTCTGTCAGTTAGCGAACATGAAAAGCTGAATGTTGCCGTTTAGTTTTTTTGTCTGAATTTGTTCACTCGTCCCCCTTCTTTGACGGAGCTCATTTACTGAACTTTCATCTTGAGCTCTGTCCTCGCCATGCCCCAATTAATTGACCTTTTTAAAATGACAATGAGATATATTCATTATGATGTTAGTGTCTGAAGGTTGGCACAAGTGTGCAGATTTGAAGATGCAAACTTACACATATTTACTAAGGCCAGATCGTGCTTGCAATAATCACTTTCAATTCACATGCACTTGACTGCAAACAATGAATTTCATAGGAGTGTAAAAAACATAAGTACAACATGGCTTCATTAACCCCTGAGGTGTTAGGTACCAGGAACCAGATAGACACAAAACTTACGGTAACCTCCTTTTTTGTAAAAATCAAGCAAACATAGCCATATTTGTATACCAAAAGATAAGCCAGGGTCAGGAACCATGATGGGTACTCAGACCAGCCAGAGTCAGGAATACGGTGATCAGCAAAGTCAGGAGCAAGCCAGGAGGGAAAAGCCAGGTCGTGCACAGGTAAACTGGAACACAGGATAATGCACTTGCAGCCTGAAACAACAGAAGAGCGAGGAGAAAGTGAACGGTTGCTGCTTAAATATCTTGAAGGGGCTCTCTCTGGGCTGGATAAATGGTTAGTCCAAAAAAAGAGTAACCGTGGTAACTCTGACAAGCTGTTAAATAACCTTCAGCTGAGGAACTCTGGTAGTAAGCAGAAAAGTGACTCTGAGTTTCCTCCCCTGACAATATATAGAGATGGGATGCAATTTTATATTGACTTGTAGGGGTTAAGTTGTAAAATTTTGTGTTTTTTTGTTAAGTAAATGAGATGAGTAGCAGCGGCAGCTTGCACAGAGAGTGAGAGCTGCATGGGAGACAAGACTTAGCCAGGTAAGGAGGGATGGGGAGTATATTGTGTGTGTGTATATGTGAATGTGTGTACTGTACTATTGTACTCTAAATGATTCCCTACTTTTTCTGACAAACACTTCAGCTTCTTGCCTGCCTCTTCCGCATCTTTTTGTTCTTCATCTTGTATCTTCTATCTTTGTCTGCATCTACACAGACATAAACTGGTGCGAACTGGACAATGCTTTCGGTGACATCATCAGGAGGACTTCACTGAAACCGCCGCAATTTTTGCAGAAGTTTGCACCAGGTTATGTCTGCTGAGATGCGGACAAAAATAAAAGATGAAAGAGAGAAGATGAAGATGGAGTCCGTTATGCAGGATATACCCAATGCAGAAGGTGAAGGCAGGGTCTGATTCACTAAATACAGCAAGTCCAATAACGTAGCCAGGATCAGGGTAACAGAAGGCAGCGTAGTCCGATAAACAAATAGCCGAGGTCAGGGTCACAGAAGGCAGCATTGTCCGAAAAACAATAACCGAGGTCGGGGTACAGAAGGCAGCAAAGTCAAGGGATAAACCGGGTTCAATAACAGGTATAGACAGCAACACTAGGTAGAGCTCTATTAGGCACAATAACTGAGCACTGAGTGATACTCAGTGCCAGTTTTGAAATCTACCACCAGGGAGAGCACCGCCCGCATGCGCAACGTCATTGAAGCACGTTCCCCGCCGTCTCCATTTGGGGACGGATAAAGGGGAGAGTGATCGCGGCTAGCGGGTACTCAGGTGAGTTGCTTCATCGGGGTCTATTTGCAATCCCAGCCATTAATCTCTCCAATTAAAGATTCTGCCCATAGGAATCACCTTGCAGGCAAAATTTAATATGCCTAGGAGGGACACGAGCTTGCAGAGTGAGATTTTGTTTTTATTCAATGCTTTGGGCAACTAGCCGCCTGGCCTTCTCTGCTTTGTCTGTTGGTAGCCTGCATTCTTTTTGCGCCGTGTCTATTTCAATTCCCAAGAAAGACAATCTAGTGGAGGGAAATACGGTTTTCTCAGATGCTACCAGAACGCCCAACAAATCAAGTAAAGCAGACAGTAGTAAACCGCAATCTTGGGCCGATAACCAGAAAATCATCAAGGTAATGTGCTATAGATGACCGGCCTGCTTTTTGCGGCAGCATCCAATGCAGGAAGGTGCTAAACGACTCAAAAAAGGCCTGAAGCAAAACCCATGGGTAGACATTTATTGACAAAATAACAACCCGTATACTTGAAACTGTCTGGGTGCAATGGTGGTAACCTGAATGCTGATTCAATGTCAACTTTGGCCATTAGGGCCCCTTGTCCCTGAATATTTCTAGGGCATTATCAAATGACTGGTAATGCACCCTGCATACCTCCTTGTCTAAGGCGTCATTGACTGAACTACCCTCCAGGTAGGATAAGTGTTGGATTAGCCTGAACTTTCCTGCCTCCTTCTTTGTTACCACACCCAGCGGCGAAATACAGAGCTCTGGAATGGAAAAGGACCTGCTATCCTGCCTAATGTCCGCTCTTTGTCTAGCTTCTTCTGGACTATATCCAGGTGTTCGTAAACTGACTTCAGGTTCCTAAGGCCCGCTCCATGCACTACAACATTTCTAGCAGGGATTTTAAAACCACATTTAAAACCATTCAGTAAAAAAGACATTTCTCTATCTGGGTAGTCGACCAACAACTCACTGAATTTGTCTGTTGCTATCGGGGTTTGAGCTTTTTCCAGGTTGGGCCCGAAAGAAGCCATTTGCTGGTGATTTTCTTATGCACTCTAATGCTTAGTGACCCCCACCGCATGTGCCGCATTTGTGCTTATATTTACACATAAAACCTTTACTAACCTTCCCATGACCCTTGTCCACAAATCAATGTCCTTTTGTCCAAAGTTTAAGGATTTTGATCTTTCTTTTTTCTGAATTCCCTATCATACTCATGCCAAATACCTCCCCCGTAAGACGTGTACAGTTCCACTATCAAGTCGGCGTATTTTATAAGGTTCAGACACTCTTGGGGCTTGTATTCTATATATACACTAGTGCACACATTGAAAGCCCTAATCCATTGGAATATGTGATTTATGCCTTTTCTCTCCCTTCTAACTTCCCCACTCTTTGCCATCTTCCTCAGCTTTCACTGCCTCTTTAGTCAGGTCAAAGACATTAATGTATTTTCCTTTATATGTGCATGTGTTGGTGTTATAGCACATGCGTATGTGTCCTCTGCCCCTGCTTTTTCGGCCACATTGCTTTTGTGCTTACTTTTACCTTTTCTTTTGCTTGCTTGATTAACACACTTAATACATTTTAGCATGGGGTTGTCTACCTAGTCGCTGTGTGATGATTCTGATGTGTCAGAGGCCGAGTCGGAGGTGTGTAGTTGTGTGGTGCAAAGGGACTCACCCAGGCTGTCTCCGGCTTGTACAAGTAGACCATCCCCTGGATCCGTCCGAGGAGGTTGTGAGCTTCCTGCTGCTCCGTCATTGCTGTCTCTTGCGCAGTCGTTGCCTTGCACTGCTGAAGTGCAATTGCCTCTGCTTGTGCCAGGGTAGATGTCTGTCTGCCTGGCTGTTGCTTGATTTTGTTTTGTACATTAGAGAAATGGGATGGCATTTGAGTGGCGGGCTGTTGAGGGTTGGATTGGTCAGGTCTGTTACCTGACCAAGCTAACATGGTGACCCATGTTACCAGCTGTTTGGTGGGGGTATTGGAAAAGCCAACCCATGGCGGAATAGCCTGCAAAGTTAAATGGTTGGGAAAGGAAAGGGTTAAATATGTTGCATGAGGGTTAAACGTTCCAGTGTAATCTTGTAGGTCCACTGGGCCAATAGCAGGGTTATGTAGGAGATTGCTCCCTCCTAACCTGAGGGGATGGTGGTCTGTGTAGAAGGGCCAGAGGGGTAATTAACTAGGTTGGTAGGGGGACTAATACTGGGGATTGCATGCCCAGGTATAGAGGGATTGGGGTTTATAGTGAAATTAGGGGGAACTGGCAAGGCAGGGGTTAACTGGGGGTATGGGGTGGTATATTACTTTGTAGGTGCTGGCTATTGACAGCAAGCAAGGGGTTTCGTTTCCAGCATCATGGGGAGGTATATGCACTTCTGGACCGCCTTTACTGAAAGTGCAGCCGACGCCATCATTGAAGCTGGCGTCGGCGCCATTCTTAGTAGCAGGGTTATTTATTCTATCTACAATGGATGACCGTTATTCCCACCTTGCAGCCTCCCGATGCTTGGGTGGAATCTGCAACGCTGGGCATCACGGAAGGGTCGCCGCAGTAGCGGCATTGGCCCGGGTAGCGGGGTGGGAGGAGGTTGTAGGATAGAATGGGCTGGGGAAGTGGAGGGTATACAATGGGGGGGTAGAGGATGTAGGACAGGAGGGACAACGATGCGGCCTGGAAACCAGGGCCGCCTCAGCAGGGGATGCTGGCGGTATCTCCTTGGAGGTCCAACTTTTCTTTTTTTCTTTTCAGGTGAGCTCCCATTCCAGCTTGGTCGACCTCGTACCTGGGTGGGCTTGAACCACCAACTTTTCGGTTAACAGCTGAAAGTGCCTAATCCCCCTTTGTCCCCGCCGCCAGCAAGGGGGCCCAGCCTAGTCTCTCCCATGCAGTCCCTCACTTTTTTTCTTACCTGTGAGACTTTTCTTAGCATACAAATAGCGTGGGACTGCCTGGGAGAGAGCCATTAAGGTGCTTTGCCCCCAGGTACACCTAAAATGGTGAATAGCTGGCCCAAAGCAGGAAAGTAAGGAGGCAGGAACAAAGGGGACTATGCAAATGACATAGGTATTTAACCTCACTGCATTACTCACTTTTCTGCTACCTTTGGCTTCTGTATTAGAGCTAATTTGACAATTCAGTAATTTATAAATACAAACAAAACCTCATTTAGGCATCCCTGGAAACAAGTAGGTGTAAGGGCAGCATTATAGGGCTAGCTTCCTGGTAAGGTGGGGGCTACATGAAGGGAGCAGGGTCAGGCAGAGGTCACTGTATCCTGCAGTATTATAAATGTGTCACATGGGGGCTGGTGCTCGGTCTCTTGATAGGGGTAGGAGATCTAGCCTGTGTATGGTATGAGCATGGTAGTTGATTGGTTACATCATGGTACAGCTAGCCAAAAGGTGGTGGTAATTTGAATGGATGGTAAAGGTTGGCCGTCTGAGCTGGTGACCGGTGGCTATAGGGTGTTATTGATAGCTATTGGCTGGCTTAGCTGGAAATGGTCGGGATGAAAAGGTTTAAAAGTTCGACTCTAACCTGGTTGGCTATGACTGTTAAGGTTAAAATGTTTGTGACTATCCACTTGTTACAGGTTTTATTTTCCTTGTATTTCCTGGTAAATAAAGTTGTGGCCTTCTCTATAAAAATATGCATCCTGTGTTTTTTTTAAAGGTTTAACACGTGAAGAATATTTGCCTATGCCCTAGTCAAGCTAATCAGGAACAATAGTTTTTGTCATCATAAACAATTGGACTTTTATTTTTCTTATATACAAAAATCTGTTCAGAGTATATGTTTAGCTGAACTGTCTTTATACAGTATTTTAATTATTCATAAATAAAATATGCCTAATCAGACTTTTTTTCACTTAAGGGTTTATAGTCGCAAGGTAATTTGCTATAATAGCAAGAGAAATTACAGAGATAATTATTTTGGGATTTAGTTTCAGTCTCAGTCAACAAATAGTTGTCCCTAGCCATAAGATTAAATTCTAAAATGAGTACAAAATAAGAAATGGTAAAAACCTACAGCAGGTAAAATTACCGTATTTTCCAGCGTATAAAACGACTGGGCGTATAAGATGACCCCCAAATTTTCCAGTTAAAATATAGAGTTTGGGCTATACTCGCCGTATAAGACTACCCCTCTACCCAGTATACAACAACCAGCCAATCACGGCAAGCGATGTACCTTACCAGTGATTAGTCTGTTGTACAGACATATACATACATACATACACTGCCCTTACACACACACATATATATATATATCTACACATACTAACATACGCCTGTCCATACATACACATTTATACAGTTTCCTCACCACACACCCCTGCCTTTATACACACTGACACTCTGTGTCCCCCCCCCCGAGATATGCTGCCACTGTGTCCCCCACCCGAGATATGCTGCTACTCTGTGCCCCCCCCGAGATGTACCCCCCCTAGACTTACCAGTGCAGACTCCCGGAGTCCCGGGTGTCTTGCGGGGCCGGCAGGGGACATCTGTTCTACGCAGAACGGTATACAACTTCCGGCACCAGAAGTTGTATACCGTTCTGCACTGGTAAGGAGGATTGTTAAAGCTTACCGCGCAGACGTTTAACGGCGAGCATAAACAACCTCCGCTGCCGGCACGTCTGCACGATGTGCTTTAACAATCTCCCCTTGCCGGGACTCCCCCCCGTGGGAATTCCCGGCAAGGGAGATTGTTAAAGCACACAGAGCAGACGTGCCGGCAGCGGGGGTTTGCGCGCATCGCCGCTGCCGGTGAACGTCTGCCCGAAGCGCTTAGACAACCTCCCTTGCCGGCACTCCCCCTGTGGAAATTGCCGGCAGGGAAGGCTGTCTGAGCGTATCGGAGAGTAGGATGCAGGTCCCCTGCACCGCTGCGGGGGTTCTGTATCCTAACCCTGCCAGACCTCAAGCTCCCTAATGTTGGGCTAGTTAGAGGGAGGTCGTGATCTCACCAACCAGCCCAGCTCATCGGGCGCCCGCTGTTCAGGGCTAGTTGGGGAGATCACGATCTTGCACCTACCTCGGCGCGGCCCTGAAGACCGGCCCAGGGGAGGTGGCTTCTCCGCTCGCCCCTCCCCTAGTGATTCGTGATTCTCCAGTCCGGCTTGGTAAGTTTCAGTACCCGGCGTATAAGACGACCCCTGACTTTTGATTAGATTTTCACGGGTTAAAAAGTCGTCTTATACGCCAGAAAATACGGTAGGCAAGTGCTTTATAATCAACAGATTGATATTTGTCAGATGAAAATAGGGCGACATGGCACTAATCAGAATTAGCAGTGAATAACTGAACGCCGCTCACTTAATTAAAGTATAAATACCCCTACTTACTTACAGGTATCTAAAGTGAAAGGAGAAAATGAACAGTGATTTTTTTTTAGAAGCATTAATGTAAGTTTTTAGCAGCATGTAAAAACAGTACTTATGGAATTATATAATGTATCTTATTTAGAGTTGCTTGAAGATCTCTTATCTTTTGCACTTGTACGAGACAAGTAAATAAACAAAGAGGGACTAGGAGAGGTGAGCTAAGGTAATATGGGGGGTGTTAAAGTGCAATATTATAAGCGTCCTTAAAGAAGTAGGTCTTGAGGGACCAAAGGCAGGGATAGAGACGGATAGGGCATT
This sequence comes from Spea multiplicata, assembly GCA_009364415.1. Lineage (NCBI taxonomy): Eukaryota > Metazoa > Chordata > Amphibia > Anura > Pelobatidae > Spea > Spea multiplicata. The sequence goes on from VKOC01014722.1 coordinate 14,378, forward strand.
CCAGAGGATAGTGGCATCCCTGGAGAAATCTTGTAAGCGTGCATGAGAACTAGAAATCGGAGGAGAGAATAGAAGGAGATCCTGATATGCCTTATACCCCCTATTTACCACTATGCCGCAGATATGCCTTATTATCCCCCTATTTGCCAATCTGACCCCCGGATATACCTTATACCCCTCCTATATGCCCCCCAACTTACTATGCATCCCTAGACTTGTCCCCTGTGGTCCAGACTCCCTGGTGATGAGCATGATGCTGCTACACAGGACTTCTATGGCTGAGCACCGTATGGTCACGTCATGCTGGTGTTCCGTCATAGAAGCCCCAGCAGAAGTGCTGATTTTTGCTAATAACACTGTTCTTCCTAAGGAATTCCAGAATAGTATCCCTTAATAACCCTTCAAATACTTTCCCAGCCACAGAAGTTAAGCTCATATGTCTCAAGTCAAAGAGTTTGAACCCTTTTTGAATATAGGAACCACAATCCTCCTGAAAGAAAAGAACAGAGGTTCACTTATTTCCACACTTAGCTCCTTAATTACTTAGCTCCTTAATTACTCGTGGGTGAATACCATCAGGCCCCGGAGCTTTGTTGACATCAACTTTCTTTAGTTGCTGCAGCACCTTGTCTTGAGTCATTTAAGTTTTTTACAATAATCATTGGCATATTCATTGTCATATAAATAGTCTAATGGCCAGGTCAGCTCCAACATCAATTTTATATTTTCTTCTCGTTTTTTTAATCTTCAGAACATCAACAGTAAATGTATTCTCAGACCATTGGCTTTTAAAACTACATTTTTAACTCCCATTGAATCCAAAACTAAGAACAGTGTATGGTAGAGGACAAAACAAATTTCAAATCCAAAATCAAGAATGTTTTATTGTTGCTGGCAGGAGGAAGATAAAAGAAAGCAAACACGTTTTTAAAGATCTTCATGTGCATTTACCAACTCTTTTTAAATTGAAAGTGGCTGGTGTAAGTAATTCTGATGAACTGATTGCTAATTAAAAGAAGGAGCTTAAAAGGGTTTTAGATTTAAAAGTTAAACAAATTATTTTAATGGCCAGGTAAAGCACTTAAAAGAAGGAAGATCTTTGACATGTGCTTCTGGTTTTAAGCTGAATCTTAAATAATGTGATTGGTGATTAGGATGGTTGTCAGGTACCTGCAGTCCAGTCCCAAGGTGACAGTATTAAAATTGTGAGAGTGCTTTTTTGATAATGCAAATTCAAACGTAAGATCTTGGATTACTGTTTATGAAAATTTAAACCATAAAAAACGAATAATAGCAAACCCAAAATCTAACAATGGAAAGGAGAATTTAATCATCAAGGCAAAATTAGTTTGTTTTTTGTTCTTCTGGAACTAAAAAATTGAGAAACTTATACAAGAGAAAACTTTCTCACTATGTGTTTTAAATTGTTTTATAAAGAATATGCATTTGCTTCTTTTTTATTTTACACAGCTAATCATGTTTCTAGGAACTATAAATTTTACTCCTATGACTTTTAAATCCACCATAGCAGTATGTCATTTTAGAGAAAATAATTCTCTTATATCTCCTCCAAGATTTTAGCTCTGATATTTTATCAAATCAAAAAAGACTGACTGCTACTATCCTTAAGGTACAATCTGAGCAGGTTGTAGAATACTCTCTCCCTAACTCCAGAAGAGTTTGACAGAATTTATGCTGCTAGCTTCTAGCCAACTCTAAGAGAGATCTAGTCACTTAGCTACTGCACAGGCGTTTGTCTACTAGGCACATCTCCTGCATATCTGTCAAACACAGTAGGAATTTCTGAAGTCTTACTTGGGAACATTATCAGTCAAGACCTTCCTAGCGCCAGCAATTTATGCAGAGCTTAATACAATACACACAGTATATTCAAGGGGTATGACCAGACTAGAATTGACTAAGACAAACCGATACATTAGGTGGATAGGGCTCTGCTCGCAAGCCTTACAGTCTTTATCCCATTATCGGTTCTCTAGAACCCTATATATGTTATGCCCCAGCGTTCCGTGTAAGGCAGGGTAAAGAGGGAAAGCCATGGATGTTAAGACTAATATATACACTATGTGCGTAATCATTTGTGGCAACCTGGCTTCTTGAAGGTTTCTCATGCTATAGTATACAACTCAAGGGTCACCTTCTGGATGTTCCTAAAAGTTTATTGAGTTTAAAAATACTGCAGCCACTTAAATTTGAGGTCTGTAGCCCTTTTCCAGAGTTGATTAAAAGAAACAAATGTCCTCCTCTCCAGATAGCAAAAGCACCAGCCAGAGTAGCAGGTAACTACAATAAGCAACAGGTGCAAAATTTGGAATACAAATTATCCACTCCCCTTTAATTAATTGGAGTGCTACAGTATTCCATGCTGGTGTTAAAGATGGTGTCTGCTTCCTACTGCTTGCTACTGAGGGTAGGTTGACCACATGTCCCAGATTGGCTAGGACAGTCCCACACTGGGTCCTACAGTCCCAGGTCCAGGGCAGCTTCAATCCGGGACAATGCAGGAGTTAAGTCTCTGAAACTGCTCAAGTCTGGTTATAGAGAGGTTAATTCTCTGAAACTGGTTATCCCTAGTATTGACTGTGTTATACTTGGAATGTAGGATACTGCCTCTCATTCCCTTACGTCCTAACTGGCAGCACAAGAGGGGGTATTACTGCCCCTGTGAACAATTAGGACAGGTGGAAAATTAATGATTTACACAATTAAATAAACAATTAACCCCTTACCCCCCCTATAAAGGGAACTCCACCCCTAACCACAGTGTGCTTTTTTCTGTCCTTTGGACATATTGGGACAGGTGGTAGTCTCTGTTTGAGACCTTGTGTTAGCTTGCTAACCTTTATTTTATTTATTTTCTTTCAGGTGCTCTCCTGTTTGGAGGTTTGGATGTCTCCTCCCAGCTGCTTATCTTCATGTCTGCTGTACTCGTTTTAGCTGCTGAGGGGGAGGAATCCATTTCTTTCCCTCAGCAGCAGTAGTATCCATTAGAGATTATGTTCTTACTTGGATTCCTGATTTCTTTTGTGGCGTCTGACGTCACTTCCGGGGGCGTGGCTTCCCGTTTTGGCGCTCTGCCAGTGTATATTAACCTGTTAGTGTCCTTTAGGCTGTCTCTTGGTGCAGCTATTAGTAGCCTTCCTAGAATCAGCTGTCTAGCTTTGGCTTTGTGTGTTTTCCTTCCCTTGCATTTTCAGTCTCAGGGTAGGTATACCTAATAAGATTTTTATGTTTAAATAAATCTCTTTATATTATTTTGAAAATAGAAAAAGGCTCCAGGCACGCAGGGGTTCCTTCAGACAGATTTAATGTAGGAAACAGATAACAACGTTTCGACCTCACAATGAGGTCTTTATCAACTTGATAAAGACCTCATTGTGAGGTCGATACGTTGTTATCTGTTTCCTACATTAAATCTGTCTGAAGGAACCCTGCGTGCCTGGAGCCTTTTTCTATTTTTGATTTACTGGGGAGCTGGCCCTTCCTGGCACAGCTAAGCACCTGAGTTCCTGTGGAGAGTTAGTGCAGATTCCTAATTCTGGTGACTTTATATTATTTTGGTCATCTCTTTTGCAGATGTCTTCCCGTACTCCAGAGGATCCTGCTCCTGAGGGGCCCAAGTCCACTGCCAAGCGCAGGCATTTTATCTGCCGTGGGTGTGATACACCTTTAGAGGATGCTTACCCTTATAGTCGCTGCCCAAGTTGCAGAGATTCCCCTGAGGCAGAACCCAATATACGGGATATGATGATTTGGGTTAAAGATTTTGTTGGATCCTCTATCAAGAGATTTGAGGATACACTCCAGATAAAGAGACCTAGGGCCCAGTCCCCTGCAAGGGTGGTCCCTATGTCTGAAGACGCTTATCTCACTGTAGATGAGCTTGACTCTTCTTCTGAAGAAGAACCTGCTTCATCGTTCTGGTTTCCTATTGAGAAAACCCAACGGTTACTAAAGTCCATCCGGTCGGGGGACCAGGATGTTGACTCTAAGGAAGCTCCAGAGACCACCTCTAGAGGGCCAAGGGCCTTCAAAGTGGATGAGTCTCTCATTAAGTTAATGGAGACTGAATGGAAACTCCCGGAAAAAGGTCCGGTTATCACCAAGCGGTTCAAATCTATGTTTCCTCTTAATGTAGCCCAGCAGCGCCCTTGGGGTCCTCCCCCTAAAGTCGATATGGCCATCGCCAAGATGTCCAAAAGGACCGTGGTACCCGCGGATGATGGATCTTCTTTACAGGATCCTATGGATAGGCGCATAGAGTGTTCCTTGCGCCGCAATTATGCGGCTGCTTCTGCCTCTGCTACTGTGGCTATAGCCTCTACTGAGGTTACTAATTTTCTGCGCACCAGTCGGATATTGATGCAGGTATTCCAAGAGACGATATCTTGAAGCTGTTCAAGACAGCTCAACTGGCTGTGGAATTCCTTTCGGACGCTGCGCCTCAACATCTGAAGCTAGCCTCCAAATCTATGGCGCTATCTGCTGCTGCAAGGAGACCCCTATGGTTAAAACCCTGGAAAGCGGACAACGCCTCCAAATTTTCGCTTTGTGGGTTGCCTTATGAACCTGGCAAGCTGTTTGGCAGTGAGCTGGACAAGATCATGGAGGGCCTTTCGGACAAGAAAGGCAAATCCCTCCCCCAGCAGGTTTCCAGAGGGAGGGGCAGACTGTCCAGAGGATCCAGGTCCCAGGGACCTTCTAGATCCCAATGGCGTCAGGGGACTCAGCAGAGAGGAGCAGGTCGCTCCCGTGGGTCCTATGAGAAGAGAAAGGACCTTTGACGCCGTGAGTCTGGTGCCAGAGAGTCCGGAGGTAACCCCTCCTCCAGTTCTAGACCCCCCGGTGGGAGGTCGTCTATCTTTTTTTCTGGAGGCTTGGGAGAGGTCCATACCAGACCTCTGGGTATTAGATGTAGTCCGATCAGGCTACAAAATAAATTTTGTTTCCCTACCTCCTCCAAATTTTGGACCGTGGATTCGGCGTCTATTCGATAGTCTTCCTAGTGCCCAAGATCACAGGAGACTGGCGGATGATCTTAGACCTACGCTATTTAAACAAGTTCATAGCGAGAAAGAAATTCCGCATGGAGTCCATACGCTCTGTAATAAATATCTTACACCCGGGAGACGTGATGGTCTCAATAGACTTGAAGGACGCTTACCTACATGTTCCTGTTTGCCTAGCCCACAGGAAATATCTGCGGGTGGCTGTATCCCTTTTGTGGCGTAGTGAAACACCTTCAGTTTGCTGCCCCTCCCTTCGGAATCTCCTCTGCTCCGCATACCTTTACCAAGGTTATTGTTGCCATGGTAGCAATCTTGAGACTAGAAGGCCTAGAAATCGTCCCATATTTAGACGATTGGCTTCTAAAAGCCGCTTCTGCAGAAATTCTGCATTCTCATCTTCAGCAGGCTCTGGTTTTTCTCCACCAGTTAGGGTGGATAGTAAACTACCTAAAGTCCGAGTTGGTTCCATCCACTTCCAGGAAGTTTCTGGGGTTCATAATCGACTCGACACGGATGATTCTCTCTCTGTCTCTCGACAGACACAATCGAGTTGTCAGAGCCGCCAGTTCTCTAAGGACCCCTCAGTTGGTGTCCATCAGAACGCTTATGAAGATGTTAGGGCACATGTCAGCGACTGCGGATGCAGTTCCTTGGGCCCTTTGGCACCTACGCCCTCTCCAATCGGAAGTTTTGGGCATTTGGAATCGCAACCCCCTAGGGTTGAACAAAATGTGCACCTTGTCTCCTCAAGTCCGTCGCTCCCTCAGTTGGTGGGAGCATCTGAAAGATGGGAGGTCCTTGATTCAGCCAGCCTGGATTCTGTTGACCACAGACGCATCCCTTCTAGGTTGGGGAGCCCATCTAGAGGACATTCCAGTACGAGGTACTTGGTCCCGTCCAGAGAGCCTTATGTCTTCGAACTTCAGAGAGCTCAGAGCAATCAGATTGGCGCTCCTGCATTTTGCGCCGCAAATCCGCGGCAAAGCGGTGAGAGTTCATTCAGACAACATGACAGCGGTTTATTACATCAACAAACAGGGTGGCACAAGATCTCAACCTCTTCTCAAGGAAGTGGGAATGATCCTATCTTGGGCAGAGCAGAACCTCTCCCACCTCTCTGCAGTCCACATTCGGGGATCTCTCAATGTGGTAGCGGACCGTCTGAGTCGGGGTCTCAGTGTTCCAGGCGAATGGTCGCTAAACCAGGAAGTATTTCATCAAATTACTCTTCGGTGGGGAATGCCAGAAATCGACTTAATGGCTACGAGGTTCAACGCCAAGGTGAAGATCTTCTGCTCCCTATACAGGGAGGACAATCCTTGGGCGATAGATGCTCTGTCCATCCCTTGGAGGTTCGGGCTGGCTTACATCTTCCCTCCAATTTCCATGATACCAAGGGTATTGATGAAGATCAGACAGGACCAGACCTCGATTATTGCGATAATTCCATTCTGGCCGAAGAGGTCATGGTTCACCCAGCTCATGGGGATGAGTCAGGGTCTGTACTGGCAGCTTCCAATATCAGAGAACCCTGTGTTTCTGGGCACAGGGTCTCGCCTAGATCTGAGAATTCTCAATCTGACAGCCTGGAGATTGACAGCTCCCTATTGAAGGATAGTGGACTTTCTTCTGGGGTCTTGAGGACTTTGTCTCATTCGAGAGCGGAGTCTACTAATAGAGCTTACAACCGGATTAGACGTATTTTTTCCCTATGGTGTGTGAAGAACACAGTGGGTTTCTCAGATCCCCCCATTTCTTCCATATTACAGTTCCTCCAGGATGGTCTGGATAAAGGCCTAGCTCCCTCTACACTAAGAGTGCACACCTCAGCCATATCGGCTTTTCTAGGAAAACCCCTGTCCCAAGAACCACTTATCAGGAGGTTCCTTAAAGGAGCCGGAAGGTTAAAACCTAAGATCCTGAGACCAGTCCCTCAATGGGACCTTTCTGTTGTGCTCAGGGGGTTATGCTCTCCCCCCTTCGAGCCACTGGAAAGCGTGGACATGAAGTACCTTTCCTGGAAGGCTGCCTTCCTAGTGGCGATCACCTCTGCCAAGAGAATTGGTGAGTTGCAAGCTCTGTGTGCCTTTGAGCCTTACACCCTATTCCTGCCGGATAGGGTTCTCCTAAGGTTCCTGCCAGCTTTCTTACCGAAGGTTCCTTCGTTTCAGAACATTAATCAGGTCATTTCTCTACCTGTTTTTCACCCGGATCCTTCAACAGAAGAAGAATCTCTTCTACATACTCTTGACGTCTCTAGATGTCTGCAGATCTATCTACAAAGATCCGGTGTCTTCAGGAAAGATGACAATCTCTTTCTACAGTTTTTTGGCAGGAACAAAGGATCTAAAGCTTCTAAACCATCCCTGAGCAGGTGGATAAAGGAAGCCATCAGAGAATCCTTCTCAGCTCAAGGCTTGCCTCCTCCCGCCTTTGTCCGCGCTCACTCTACCAGAGCGGTAGCTACCTCGGCTGCTGAGAGGGGCCTCATCCCTCTTCAACATATTTGTGCTGCAGCCTCCTGGAGTTCTAACTCCACTCTTACAAGCCATTATAGGCTAAATTTAAGACGTTCGGAAGACACTGCCTTTGGGCGGTCTGTTCTGAACGTCGTTCAGCCGGAAGACCCTCCCTCATAGGTAATCTTCTAGCTACTTCCCCTCTTGTGCTGCCAGTTAGGACGTAAGGGAATCGTTAATTTCTAACGATAATTTGTTTTCCCTTAGTCCTAACGGCAGCACACTAATTTCCCTCCCTCTTATATTTTTTTATTTATTATTGTTATAGCACACTGTGGTTAGGGGTGGAGTTCCCTTTATAGGGGGGGTAAGGGGGTTAATTGTTTATTTAATTGTGTAAATCATTAATTTTCCACCTGTCCTAATTGTTCACAGGGGCAGTAATACCCCTCTTGTGCTGCCGTTAGGACTAAGGGAAAACAAATTATCGTTAGAAATTAACGATTCTTGCTGGTGAAACCGTAATGTGGTAGCAAGTGGTGGACAGTGTGGCAGTCACCTTCACCAGTGACCAAGCATCTATACTTATGGATAACTCTGGACCTAGTCAAAGGAAATGTACAACGCTACATTGGACTGAAATGACCAGAAACACTGGTTACCGCCGGGTGAAAGGTTTGGACACCGATAGGTGGTAGGTAGCTCTGTCCTGGCATCCGCTAAACCCAGGTTCGTCCAACAGACTTCTAGATAAGGAAGCATGATTCATCGCTTCAGTCCAGCGCTTCCAGAGGTAGTTTGGGACTCTTTATCAAGTGATGATACATCAGGCAATTTTTACACACTACCCACTTCAGCACTCAGAGTGGCATCCTATGGCAGTGCAAGGTTTAAATTCACCGAGCTCTTCGGTACGACCCATCCTACTGCTAATGTTTGTGTATGGAGATGGCTGCCTATGTACTTGATTTTATACATCTGTTAGCAATGGGAGCGGCTGAAACACCTAAACTACATAATTAGGAAGAGTCTCCACATACCTTTGATCATATAGTGCATGTTAAGTTTAAAAACAACAATTTCACATTTGTGACCCAAAAATGGAATGTTCTGAAAAAATTAGGTTAAAGCCCTGTAGTGTATGGATCAAAATGTTTGTTAAAGCTGTATTTTAACTTACTGACACTAGATGGCAGTATTGCATTTCCATTTCATTATTTTTCCCCAAACAGTCACATTGTTTAGAACTTCTACAAGAAGCTTGGCTGATGGACAACAGCATAAAATGGTCTACTAACATATCGTCATTGGCCATTTACGTCCTTTATGTGATCTAGGGTGGATTTTGTGCTGTAGTGGGCAGCACCTACCTGAATTTCTATTTCAGCGTGTTTGAATATATCCATTATACTGTTTTGTACATGCCTTCAAAATGTACAAATGAGTACTTGGCATTTTATATTTAAATATTAGAATAATATTATTAACTGTGTAGAACAAAGTGCAAGACTAGCTCAGCCGAGTAAGCAACACTTAAATAGCTTGTCCTACTGCCCTACATTCTACTTTTGGAAACGTAAAAAAGTTATATCTGTCTTACGGCATGTTAAAATGCTTAAAGTAAGTTACGTCCATATTAATTCCTCATGACTAAAAGAAAACAGCTAAAATTCAGCACTTTGCCTTTTTGGAGGAAGCGATTTTGCTTTACCCTTCTCACAGCCACATTCTGCGGAGAAAAAACTCATAAAACCAGGCGTACAACGTTTTATTATTAAAATTAATTGATTTATATATCACCATAATACCCTGCAGATGTACAATAAAGCCAGCTGAAACCAGTCCTTAAAATATTTTTAGTTTTGTCAACATTTTAAAACATTTTACATGTAGAATTGTGGCAACTCTATAAAATGTTGCTTGCGTTTTCTATCAATCTGGTATTTCTTTAATTAAATGTTAGTAAACTAAATGAAATTGCTCACGTACCTTTCAAAAGTTTGGGGTCACTTATCAGTTGTTTCTCCTTGGATGTTGTGATCCACTAACAGTATTGGGATAGGCAGAAGATTAACTGAACTTATAATAATAATTACTGATGTCTCATGATGTCATTTTATGTTTAGTGGAAATAAAGAAACATTTTATGGGAAAATCATCCATTTCCAGCTTTTTCAACACTGTACTTCTGTTATTTCATGTTATTTTGATGGACAAAATGATCTCTTCTTTCAAAAACATCAACATTGTGACCCAAAGGTTTTGAAGGGTAGTTTATATTGAACACAATTCTCAATCTCAATTTTCAACTAAAACTTAAAAAAGTATTTTAAATTTTTTATCCATACATATAATAAAACAAAAAGAAAAAATGAATAATGAACAGCAAACAAAATTATTTTTTAATTTGAAGGTGACAGTTTTAGCAGTTTTTTGTTGCTATCTTAATTGGGCGATATATTAGGTAACAGGTTAATATATTGACCTAGATTTTTGCCATAAACTTTATGTCTGGAAGTATATATTAGTTACTATTAAACACAATTTAAAAACTTTGCTTCCCATAGTGTAATAATAATTGGATTGTGGCTACATTGCAATGGTTCTATGTATGATCACATGTGTTGTCAAATATTGTCACTGTGAAAACAACATGTGCTGTGGGGAAATTTGTCTTAAGCCTTGAGTGTCAAGTATTACACAAAGTAAAAAACGTCTTTTGTAAATAAATGTCCCATAGATATCCTAAAATCTAGAGCCATCTGTGTGGGGAATCAACACCACTGCTCGTCTTATTCGTTCCCATGCATCATTATTGGTATTATGTGGAACCTGTAGGATTTACACCAAAAACTCAATTCATTGTCCCCAGGGGCGGTCCTTTTGAGTATGTTAAAAGTTGCTTTATTGCATACATGGTGCACTCAATTTTGGGGTATCAACTCCCATGACCATCATTATCATTATCATGAGCTGTAGTCTACAAAAGAGCAAAAGAGCATTTTTTGTATTTTAAAAAAGATAGAATTATATGTTTATAGGAGTTTTTATGTATTTTTTATTTTTACATTTTTATTGGAGGAGGGGTTTTATTGGGGGGCACCTGTGACATCACATAATCTTATCCCATCGTGGTAACAGTTTACACCCTGCTTTTTTACTGTATTCTTACTTTTCTTAATTTTATTATTAATGCAAAGTTCAGTGACATCTACAATTATCATTCACAAAGCACAGTTAAATCAGTTTTTAGTAAGTCATACATGTATTAATAGGAAGAAATTGAATGAGAATAACGAAAAGTTAATTACTCTGATGAATTGATTACGGGTTATTATAATAGTGCAGACATTTTGTATGTAACTATTTTCTTTGAAAGACCTCCTAGGTTGATATTTATATTAAGAAAATAATATCACCAGCATTCAGCAATCTTTTCTCTGGACATACGATATTAATACAGTAAAGAGGTTTTGACAATGATGGATATCCTTAGGAAATATCAATGCGGTTGATTCTGTTTATATTTCGAACTCCCAGCATTTCTCTGTAATGATATCTATATATATATATAGAGAGAGAGAGAGAGAGAGAGAAAGAAAAAAATATATATTATTAGATGTAATTTATACATATTAGAATCGATATATTTAATACTGTAGTGTATTTTCAAAGTGACCTCATTTTGACCCTTAAAACTATTTCATAAATTATATCTTTAGTATTTGTTCTACATTAAATCTTGTTTTGCTTTTCAAATCCAGATGATGTCACGTGCCTCTTTTCTTCTCCACTGTCTTTAGGTCGTAAAGCGTAGTGGATGTCCAGATCTACTGAATCTTGCATCAAGTCCTTGACTCTGAGAAACAGAAAACTAAAGTATGAATGTGTAATAATAATCGGAAAGCTAAAGGTAGAGCTCATACAATATTAAATGTCTTAAGTGCTGGGTGTATACGTTGTGACCACCCTTATAAACCACACTCTAAACACCTACCTAAGAGGAGGTTTAATGCTGCTCTTTGGATGGAACCAACGCTTATGTTTTATTTGATACAATGATTGTTTTATTGCACTTAGTGGTATTAATGCCAGGTAACAGGCCCAATAACTGATATAAAGCTAAGCCTGTACATGAGACAAATGAAAAAGCTATATAAATTAAAGGTACATATTATGTAGCCGGAACAGGAAATATGTGTGCATCTCGGTGTTAATATTTTATTTGCTACATAAGTAAAAATATAGATCTAAAATGCTAATTTTTTTTGCATTTAAGTCCATTAAACCCAGGCCCACAGAGAAAAAATATACTGGAAATCAAATGCTGTTATATTAGGTATAATAAATATAATGTAGAAGATCTAATGAAGCTCTAGCATCAGGTTTCCAAGATTCAATAATTAAATAAATAAATAATTATAAATATTATTATAAATAATTATTCAATAATTTAAGAAAATAAAAGATTTCCCTTTAAATGCTATAAAATTAAAGGTGTTAAAATTTCAGATTTCATTAATGAAAGTGGAAATGTTTAAGATTTACCTTTAGGTTTGGGCATTTTTTGTTAATCAATTTTTTGACTTTTTTTTTGCAAAGTCTGCTGTGCAGTACAGAGACCAGGAACATGCTATCCTTTCATAATAAATTTCCATTTTCCCCACAGCAATTGGTTGGATCAACAGTTCCTACTACTATTTAGAGAAATCTTCTAGGAAACGGAAGAATGAGCAGCTTATAGGGTTCTGCAGACATCCAATAAAAAACCCTAGCTGCTGTTTAACTAGGCTTGTGTCCCTTTAATGTTCAGGAACTTGTTCAAGACAAGTTATTTACATTTTGTGGATATAAATTGCAGATAAACTATGTGATTCTGAAAAGGGAAAGTTTGATTCTACATCTGACTATTTGCTTTTAGATAGCAAATACCGACAACTAGGAAAAAGCATGTTTCTAAGTATTTTAAAAGAAAAATATCCAACAGATTTGCCAATGTGTACCAGGTATTTAAATGTGTATCACCCTTCTTGAGGTTGAGTTTTTGCCTTTCCATGGGGAACCAAAGATTCATACAAATTATGAAAAAAAATGTTAAAAAAAACAGTTTACCATGCAGCAAAAATATTGTCAATACCAGTCTATGATCGGCCTGTTTAGTTGGTTTCTATAAAGGAAAATTCTATCATGTTGATATAAAAATATTTTAAATTGTGTTAAAATATTTTTTCTTGAAGACTTTAAAAAAGAAGAGAATAATCTATGTGTTCCTTGTAATTAATTGTAGATTACTCTGTGCTATAGGGGTTAAAGCTCCTTTGTTCCTCTCCTTTGTGTTAAGTCCTATGACTGGTGATTAATTAGAATCACCAGGTGTTGCATATATTACAGCACCACAGCCATTGATTGAAATGATCCATTAGCAATAGGTTAACACCATGGCATCCCATCGTATTTTCTCATGTAATCTAAACATATGAGTGTCATTTGTTTGTTTATTTCAACAACTGTTGAGTATGGCACAACCAAAGGCTAGGACCAGCTAATTGAATGACAAGGACATCAAACACAAAAAAGCCTTATTGTCCCAAATATAATTCTCTTACACGTGGTTATAGACAAGTGGCTTTAGATATTGCCAAAGCAAACAGCACTAATTGAAACTAACTCTGCCAAGAGACATTAAGCCCCACTGAGATATAGCACTTACCCTATTAAATTGGTTGGGCATGTCTGATTCGCTTTTATGTTTTTAATCTAAAGAGCACTGGCAAATACAAATAAGCAGCAAAAGGAAACAGAAATGTGGAGACAGCATAGTTTGTGTTGACATATTTAGTATACTTCCCTCTCAGGATACCTACAGGGCTTCACTTCTAAATCATTTACATAAAATGGGCAAATACAATTTTCTGTGATCCAAGCACTGGATGACATTTAAAGGAACAGCATTGTCACGATTCAGTGAACCTAACGTGGGTTTGCCATGTAGAGAAAAATCTGCGGTTATAGGGAATTGTTGTATATAACTGGTTTTGGTCTTATCACTAGAACTATAAGGGCCTTTTGTTTGACTATGTGTTAATTAGAGAAATCCTAAACCTCTTAAAAATACACACGTTACCTCCATTATTTTGCCTTTCATGCAAAACTAAACAGCAAAAGTAAATAAACCTAAATAATTTTAAATATAATTGTAAATATAGGTGGTAGTACATAATAAATCACAGGTTAAGCACGCACGAGAAGGGTTTACATTAATGTAATTAATATCATAGAAACATACTATAAGTTAAAAATATTGTTTAGTTTTTTAAACAAATGTATGAGTGTAAGTGTTATTATTTTATTTGTTTAATCCTTTTTATTGAGAGTGGAAGTTTCTAGAGTGGGGGGGCACCAGCGATGTCATAATCACTGATCCTTGCATGTTGCAGGGATCGGTGGATTTTCCAGTGTGCAGGCCACCAATTCTCATAACAGATCAGCTAGCATGTGATCATTTTAACTTTTTTTCTTTACATTATCGGTTACTATGGCATCAAGAAGCGATGTTAGGTTGCCTGCCCCACGGACCAACTGGACAATGTAGTTTGTATAACTAGAGAAAGTGCCACCGTTTACCTGTAGACACAAAGCTTTCCTCTTTAACAGAAGTCTCACATGTACAGTTAAACATGCAAGACTTCCACTGGTAGGCTGCACATAGGGTCAGTATGAAAAGAGTAAGTACTTTATCAACCAAGTATCATACACGTGGGTGGCATGGGAAGGGTTAAATGTTTTTTCTTGTTTTGTTTTATTTTAGAGATGCACAGCTCCGGTACTGTCGAAGACTGGCTTGTGAGCGGAAGACCACAGACTAAGACAGCAGGTGGAGGTGAGCACCATTAGGTAAGTTAACACTGGTTATGCTGTTATACTCTCAAGGAAATAACAAAAAAAAGCATTTCTAGTTCTGTAATACCCAGTACTACTTTTCTTATGTTCCATGCTGCACTGAGTAAGAAAAGTGACTCTGTGTTTGCTTCTGGAAATGAAGAGTCCATATTTCTGGAAAGCTTGGGAGTCGAGATACTTCCTGGAGAATGTACAAAACATAGGAAATGGTTACAAACGTGAAGATTGTCATACAAAGCGTAAACATAGATACTATAACATTTGTAAGGAAAAAATGATAGCCCATACTGTAACCATGAAACTTTACCAGCTATAGGTTGAATTGACACTTTTTTGAGCTTTTTCTTCCAGAACCCATATAATTTTAATATGTTGCTGTCCTGTGCATGTTGATTCCAAGTAATGGATTTCTTTCTACGAGTTTATATATCCCACTAACTGTTGGGTAGAAACATTAAATCTGCTGGTCAGAATAAATGGTTGATGTGGAAATCCTAGCTATCCCTGGCTAGATCAAACATAACATACATTTTAGCTACAAAGACTAAAGTGAAATACACAAACTGAAAAATGTCAACACTCGAGGCAGCGGACAAAACCACTCTTCACTTGAGAAGAATAGAAAATTGCTTCCCAGCATGACAACAGTTATCTTACAAACCCTTTTATTTCATGTATGATTATTGTTAAAGTTATTTTCATTTAAAATATGAAAAAACAAGGTTCTAGAATTATTATGAAGCATTAAAGTTTAATTAAAAGATTTTTTAATAGTATTTTTTCTTTTATACTATAAAGTCGATCTGTAATATTTTCAAATATTTGAATTTTTCCTATTCGTAAAAAAATAAATAAGAAATTGTTAAAAAGAAAGAAATGTATTCTGCTTATTGCAAGGGTTACTGAAATTATGCTCTGTTACCTGAATAAATAACTTCTTGAAGGCCACTTAAGACTTATTAGGATACCCTTAAAGGTGTCTTTCATTCCTTCACACACACTCATAAAGATAAAACAGTAGTAGATGCATTTGAAATTAACACCTCCAATGTTTCCACCTAAATTCCCTTTAGAAGACAGATACATTGCCTCAGTGTTCTAATTAGTATCATGTCCCATAATTCATTGGATAAGTGTGGTTGGTATCTGAGTGAAGGTACCAAATTGAATAACTGCCCAATACTTACACTAACTGATAATAATCTGCTTAACTTTTCATTTGCATTCTGCATATTGTTTGGCAGAATTCCATTAAGAGCTGCAGGTTCACAATTACTATTTTCAGATTGCCTTTCATATGTCCATCATAAGTACATAGCTATCAATTACTCTTTCATGTTCAAAAAACCCATATACAATACGATAAGTCAATGTGAACCTGAAAGCGGTGATTTTTGCTCAATACTTCTGGCCTAAGGTCTAAAGAATTTTACATAATATACAAATATATTCTACAGGGACAAAAATACCAAACTTCAATCCATCCTCTTCTGGCAATAAGTCTTATAATGAATTTTAAGAAGCAACACTATAATTACTCTTTGTAAAATGCACAGCATTTGTTATATGAGTCACATGGATAAAATTAGCCCTTGAGCTGACCAGATCCATGTTATGATGTATTATGCAGGGGAGCTGCAATACATAAGTATATTTCTGCTGTTGCTAATATCCATTTTCCCCAGTTGCTGAGTCCCTAGGGTTGTGATGCCCCTGGGTTGTAGGACCAACAGGGAGGCAAAGCTTAACGTCATACAGGTTAGGAAAGGCAGAGGGGCTACCTGATAACCCAGCGAGAGCGCGTCTGATTGGTGTCTATTTTACCAGCATAGAGCTATGTAGGCTGCTCCCTGACAATCCATATGTACCCTACTGGGAAGGTGTGCTGGGATGTAATATCATATATCAGGAAGGCCCATTGAATACCATGGGATAGGATGAGCAGATGTGTCAGAAGAGGCATAGATCACGGTTCTTCTTCTTCTTATTTATTGGTTTATATAGCGCCATCAAATTCCGTATCACTGTACAGTGGGTAGACAGGACATAACAGGTAGTATAGAACATAACAATTTGACTTTCAGAAACAACAGGTGAGGAGTGCCCTGCTCAAACGAGCTTACAATCTAGTTATCAAGCTTGCAGGATAAACAAGGTTCTACTTTCAATGATCTGTCTGATGGTGATCCATACTGGTTAAATTAACATATGACCAATCATTTTATTCTCTATTCTTCAACATAACATCAAATGGGGGTAAATGGAAAAAAATTCAAGGCAAGTTCACTGATCATCGTCTTTTAGATACTAAGTACAATTACTAGACCCAGGAAACATGCCAAAACTTGATGAAATCATTGTTCACCAAGCCCTGTGATTAAATTTACATTTATTTAGTAGAAAGTAAGTAGAAAATGCACTAGTTTTATGTTCCTGTATAGTTTATGTTATAGCTTCCATAGCTTCATCGTCAGAGTTGATTACTATAGGTTACATTTTCATTAACACTTAGCACTGCCAGCAAATCAATCAGTGAATACAACATTCTTATTAAATCAAATGTTGGAACCACTATAATCTTTTCCAGCTTTTAACTGTATTAAATAAAAAACATACTGTGATTGACAGGAACCTTTCCATTAGTTCCTTGTTATACATAGGATCAGAATTTTTTACAGCCCTACCTGGTCCAATGTACAGGATGAGGTCTCTCAAGGCAAGCTAAGACCTTACGCATCCCCTAAGTTGACAGCAGGAGGTGTGACTACAACCTCCTAGGGGAGCTAGGCAGAGACCAGAGGCCTAGGTAGATGGTGCCTTAACAGGAGTTGGGTTGGCAAAAGCTTAACTATAGCAGGACTTACAGACTACAGGACAGGGGCAGAACTAGTAGATGATTTAACAGTGGACTAAAGCAGAATTGTTTGCTGGATTCCCATAGGACAATGGGATGACTTGGCCTACGGCAGGAACATGACTAGTAGATTACTGAACACAAACAGGATTGGTTGATGGGTTGACAAAGTATTGGAGCAGAACTTGTAGGCTAGAGCACCAGGTAGACCTAATAGTAGGGAATGGTAGCATCAGAGTCTCTGAAATCAAGGAAAAGGTCTCAAGCACCAATATAAGCAGGTGACCCTAAAAAAAGCATAAAGTGAGATACCATAGCAAAATGAAGTCAGAAACCAGATTATTAAACATTAGCGGGCTGAGACAGAGGGTTGCAGTGATGGAGTAGAAAGGACAGGTGCCAAACTTAAGAAGAGATATGAGGACAAAGGGAGTAGGATAACGAAAAAACATGGTTACAATGCCAGGGCACTTGAAAACACCTGAAAAAGTGTATTCAGACTTAAAATGTGGAGCCTTTATTAGGGTTCTGCGCTGGCATATGCATTATACATGCTTGACAAAACACATGCAGCTTGCCACCACAGTTGGACCCACTAGCCACTCTGAGACTGCTGCCCAATATCAAGTTACCTGGCAGGCGATGGGTAACTATGCACCTGTCATTGAGAGGTAAGTGCTAAAATCCACTTCACCAATATCAGATTCCATTCAGCATATGTTCTGACATATCAGATGCATGCCTAGTACTGTGCTTGCCAAAACACTTTTTCCACATCCTCACCAAGATGAAAGAAGAACAATTAAAACATTATACACACTTTTCTTTACATCTTAACTACATAGGACACCAGTCACAAAGCATAGATGCTGATAATATCTAGGACTTGAGGATTGAACTTAATATTTGCTTTCATTGCATTTCATTTTCTTGTGTCGAGGAATAAGCTAAAAGTTAACATAGAAATACAAAATTTGACCCCATTAGTTTGCCCTTTTTTCCTGACAAAGAGACTTAGACCTCAATCAGTCCTTGGTCTTGTCTTAGAGACAGGATAGCTTTATGCCTAGACCATTTATGTTTAATTTCCTTCAGTGTTTTAGCTTCTACCATTTATGATAGGAGGCTGTTCCATTTATCTACCACCCTCTCTGTAAAGTAAATTTGCAATAACAGCTCAAATGCTCCATAAAAACAGACTCCACCGACTTATATCAAGTAAGGAACGAGGAGTAATTGTAGAAGAAAGAAAAAAATAACATGATTTTGGTGCAAGATTTGGAACATAATCATTACCATAACAACCGTGAGCTATCTGATCCAATTAGTCCATGCAAACAGTGCTTTGTTGCTTTGAACTTGTTATTGTCATTGATTATTTCAAGGTCTAATTTCTAGTTTTGATTTTACCTTTGGATTCAGCTTGGTCTTACATTTCTGCTTGATTACTGATTTGGCTTTGATTTCAGACTCGTCTGTATGACCTTTGGTAAAGACTATGCATTTCTATTTGACTAGAAAAGGGCTTTATGTTAAACATCCTGTACCATGTTCAGATAAAGTCTGAATCCGAGACAAACGGTGAGTGTTTTGTCCACAAATCACTGACTGAACCCCCTGTTATTTATCTAGCACAAAGGCTGACCAAAGAGTGAACGTGAAAATAGCTGTTGGAAGCAGATGGTATAAAATAGTAGGAAGTAAAAAGAAAGGGGAAAGGTAAGTGGATTGAGTAACATCCCTACCCACATTTTTCTATTCTGCGTGCATTGGTAGTGGAAAGGAGGTAAGCAAGAACATTTTTTGTGAAAGGTACCAAAATCTGCGATTTAATAGGAGCTGATTAACTTAGCTTGGCACATGCATTCTGCTATTCACGAGCACATGTGATGATGTATGTGTAATGAAGTTATATTGTATACAACCTCTCAAAACGTGACAAGGAAAATTGATTACATCAGCAAATCAAGTCTTCTTTAGTAATTGTAATAGATAAATTAGACTAGAATTGTTAGAATAGAAGAAAACAACATACTATGAAAAAACTGTAAGTTTCATATTATGTTATTTTCTAGTATTCTTTAGCCCAGTATAATGATTTGGGGATATTGTCCTGCCAGCACCAATTGTACTTCACAGTCTTCTACAATGACCTGTCAGGAGTTATGGACAGCCATATATATTGTACTGCAGCAATGCCGCCAAGTATTGTAATTTTGCTACAATGTGACATGATGGGTTATAGCGATTCTCATGATGTATATTCTAGTCTAGTGCATAAAAAGAATCACAAAAGTAATATAATCATTATCTTTTCCCCTTTCTAAAATGTATTCTTAAAAACATTTAAGACAAATGAGAATATATATATATATATGTTTCTTATATAAGAGTTTGTGTATGTGTGTGTGTATATATATAT
Source organism: Spea multiplicata (assembly GCA_009364415.1). Lineage (NCBI taxonomy): Eukaryota > Metazoa > Chordata > Amphibia > Anura > Pelobatidae > Spea > Spea multiplicata. The sequence goes on from VKOC01014722.1 coordinate 34,040, forward strand.
GTCTTGTTATTTTAAATACATATATAATAGAACAATGAAATTTTACTTCCAGAGTTTTGAAGAAATACATCCTGTTACATATAATCTGTCAGATTTAGACCAGTAAATCCGATCCAAATAATTAATTGTTAAAAGATTTAGCAGTGCGTGATATGCCGTGTACCCCCAAGCCTGGATATTGAGATTGGCTGTGAACTCATCATTTAAATCTTTTGGGGGGAGGGGTATTTCAGTGACCTGTATTTAGATTTCAATAGACTGCATTAGATTAATTTACCCTTTACTGTCCCTTTATCACGTTTCATAAGATGTGAAACAAAGAAGAGCTCTTAAGAGAAGTGTTGTTTTGTTAAATTATCTTGCGTAAATGGTAATTGTATACCCCCTTTGAATTTTTCTAGTGTAATAAGTATATAAATATGATTGCACAGGTGCTTTAAATAATAAGAAGACTAAAATAGCTTTTAACCTGTTGTATCGAGCTCCAACCAAAAAGGAATGGTCTGTCTCTCCTAGAGACATCGTTTGCAGCCTGGGGAAAAGACAGGGGAAAAATGACACATTAAAGCAGGTCTAGATTTGCCTAGCAATGACAGCTGCATATTAATCCATAGAATTTCTGAACAATCAAAAAGCTATTTTTCAACAAAATTCACCCCTAGAGTCTTCATCAGAAAGCAAGGGAATATACTTGAAACGGGATTGATTTAATCTTAAAGGAGTGGTTTCTTTGAAAGGCTACCAACTGCAGTTGTCTTATTTGGTTTTCAAAATTATAACAAAATTGTGCCATATTGTGTCAAAAAAAAGAGATAATATAACAGCTTTTAAACAAATTTTGTAATTAGGGGATCAATGGAAAACAAATTAAATTCTTATGCATAAGGTAAGGAATGCCATAGAATACTGAGCAGCTTGCGGTAATAATTTTATTTCACTTGTCTTTGCTTGGCTAGTCACAAAGAAAAAAAACTTTTTGTTTTTTTTTTTGGGAGGGGGGGCCATTACAGGCAGAGGCATAAAAGGGTCATTTTATGATTCCAAGGACTATGTTTAAAAATGTATGCTGGTGCTAAGCAGGGTTGAACTAGGTGCCCCATGTCACTTTAAGGCAAGCTGTTGCCAAATTATATATTTATGCATCTGGTTGTATCCCCACAGCTGAACATTACATTCTATACTCTTACAGTGTGCAGCCCTGTACGGGACATGTTCTGCCACTCGAGTGGAAGTATGGGTAAGTATGTGGTCCTGTCACCTTCCAGGCATTTGCCCAATGGGCCAAGTGTCAAATATGGGGCAGCTATCACTCCATAGCAGGGATATTCCATTGGTCCCTATGTAAATGTCACTACGTTGCAATCGGATCTTTACACATAACCCCGAGACGTCTTATGGGAAATTAGTTCCTGGATTGCAAAATGTTACTGCATTGCTTGGCCCATGCTTAGCCCATACAGCAAGTAGCAAGGCTTATGCAAGAGTGCTATTTTAGATGTTTTTGGATAAGAACCAGACTCTGTAATGTATTCCCTTGTTCTAAATGCCTATTTTTGCAGTAGCTCGAGTTATTTGCGACACTACCAAACAGCCATGCCGAATCAACTGGTAAAAAGCAGGCGTTCCAACTACAGTCATTTGAAATGCACGCAAAATGTATTAGTTCAAGTGCCATAAAAAACTGTCTAATCAGTTCCTTTCCTCTCATTAAATGTTAATTGGTTTGACATAAGCTTCCTGCATAGGAAAGTATGAGGTACTTAGAAATAATTAAGAAGGAGACAAACTCCAAGAAGGAGACCAAACAGATACAGACCAACCTTTTGCTTTGCTTCAGAGTCCCTCCTGCACAGGATTCCAGAGGTGCTAAAACGGGAACAGTTAGAACTGATTATCTTGTTTCATCATGACCATGTTCTTTACAATAATTTCAGATATTAAAAATACCTTTTATTTAGAATATTCCAGTATTCGTAATTATTATGTTGACAAAACTGTCTTTTTAATCAGGAATGTGTACAAAAGATGCATTACCTTACAATACTTGCTTGCCTGTCAGGTTTACTGTAAAATCATCAATTTAACAAAAAGCCACCTCTTCCCGCTAAACAACCTGCCCATGACTCGTGAGTGTCCTTTGGTCACTTGAAATGTTAGGTTTGAGATAACAATGCGCTTGGAGTGCATGAACATGTGCCCCTAATGCAGCTTAATGTATGCTCATGAATACATAGATGCCCAATGGTGCTGCCCTACTGACCACTGACCATAAACTGCCTGTTTCAACCACAAGGAAAGTAAATAACCGATGAGCTGCTTGTTTTGCCCTGCTCTAGATTGTAAACCCTAATGAATAACTCATTGTCTTCCTAAACCAAGGATTGTGTGTTTGAGTCCCATTTGGAATGCATTCATTATTTATTAATCCACAAGCGTACCTATTATTAAGCACAGATGAAGTTTAGTAATGGGAAATAACTTGGTACTATATACATTATATATATATAAATTAACATTTTCTTAAGTAGCTAATAGGACTGTAAGACCATATTTTGCAAGCCATTGTAGGCTGTATAATTATAATACCAGTGAAACTGTTACAATACAAGCCATATTTACAAAGCCATTACAAGAATAACCATTGTTCCTAATTGGTGTCATTCAAACATTGCTGCATTTTATTTTGCTAAAGGTCATTTTTTCAGCAGGAAGAATTCTACAGAAATTCTATATTTCAATATAAGTAAATGAATGCTAATGCCCTCCATTGTTCTTAAATCATTATACAACGTTTGTGTTTTAATTAAGTTCTTCACCTTGCCTTGTTTTGAAACACACTTTTAGTATTAGAGAGTCAATGCTTTACAGATGCCTTAAGTACAAGGCAGAGAACAGACACAATGTATGCTGTTGAAACACTTGACCTTTGCCAGATTTCACAACTAGATGTCACATTACAAGTTTGCTAAAATTACAAATGGAACCGCTAATCCTTTGAGGTCGATGGAAGCAGATTTGGTATCTGCAGGCCTTTTACACATCTGTCCCTCTTTATAGAATTTCCTTCACTTAATGCAATGTGAAGTTTGACTCAAACACTAATAGTCGTGTTTATCCAAGGAAAACGTTGGTTTGTTTTTTCTTCAATTAACTAAATGATTCCTGACCTTCATTCCACTTAATGTTTAAGCTTGTTAATGGTGCATTTTAACACACACAGTTAAAGTAAAACAAACAGAAACATTTATTATATATATTACTGTATAGGAGAAATAGGAAATGGAACAAGACAGGAAGATAAAATGAGTAGGAAACTAAACACAAAATAAAATGACACACAATATTAGGAAGTGGTCTCATGTTACAAGTAAATGGGTTTCTCTCAGATAAATTATTCAAAGGGGAGACATATTAGATACATAGTAATAGGGCATCACAGGGAGCCAAATCCTTGGGGTTTATTTGCTTAACAGTGAGTTGTAGGTGAGTGACAATAAAATTAAAACCATCTTCTCGTTGGACTATGTATTGCGAAGGACCAACTAGGGTCCGCTAATGAGAGAGACTCACACATGTAGGCCCTACATCATGTTTCATATGACCCCATCTCACTGATTAGTGAAAACATGCCGTGACAATACGCAATTTAACCCCTTAAGGACGACGGGTTGTCCTTAAACCCATTAAGGGTTTGTTGTGGAGGGGTTAATAAACAAGACATGGTTGGTCTCTGTGTCATCAAAAAGCTACAGAAATGTATTACCATGTCGATGTATGTGGAAACTGGTCTCCCAAAAGATCTCCTCATATGCTCCTTATGGGAGGTAAGAAGGAAAGGGTCAATTTAGGATGCAGGGCTAGCCAATATTGCTAGTAGGGCTAACCCTTAAAATGCCTCAAAAACCTATTGATTAAAAGCTTCGTCAGACAAACGGTAATCAGCTGTGATTCCCAGTGCCTCCAGGCCAAAGCTGGAGAGTTCCCTGGTATACATGTCATACTTGTGTTTCAGTGGGTTGCCACTTGCTAGTATTTCACTTTTAATGACTTGATTATTTTAATAAAATACAACCCATGGCTGTGTACGCAATCCTTATCTTCCTAGCCCTTGATATATGTACCTAGAGTCAGGCTACTCTCAAAGTAGATGAGAGTGTTAATAAGTGTGTTAATGTGTTGACATGTAGCCATCAGAAAATTGTTTGCTTTTGGAATTTTGTAAGGGATATCATTGCACACATCTCATCAAAGCAAGGTCCCATTAATCACCCCAGAGGTATATCAAGATTCAGGTAAGAAAAAGATTAGAGGAGCAAGGAGGGGGTTCCAAGAAGCAGCAGGCAAGCAGGTCCAATCATAACCACGAATGTATAGCCATTCACTAAGTGAATACCTGTATTGTTTTTCAAGTTGTGTCAGTTGAGATAACCCCTTAACTAAACTGACAGCTTGAGTTTTACTAAAGAGACCTCAAAATAATTATTCCTTCTTCTTGTTTATTTTTTTAAAGAATCATAGGTTCCACCAATGGTTATGAAGATCCCATCTCCATTCTTCTACCATTTAGAATGATGATTTTTTTTCTTTTAAGTTTGGTTACAACTGGGTAATAATTTTGATATGCCAAGAATCACATTATGCACTGAATACAGACCATTATGTTGTTATACTCATGTAATAACCAGTTTGTAATGTTATAACTTTCATGTAAGATAGACTTTAAAACCATTATGTACAAATTAGCAAATGGTACTTAAAATACACTAATGCCCGCTTTTGGAAGGCATACTCACACTAATTAGTCTGTTCATATCTGCTTTATTTCAATAATTTACAACTTTCAGAGTTGTAAATTATCATATTTAATATTACATGAACTCTGTCCTTTCAGTGGAACATGGATGGGGGCTGATGAGTAAGGAATAACATTTACAAATTTACAATCAATTTGTGTCTCCACACAAAGCGTATAGAGTTTTCTTTCTTTAAAAAATAAATGACCCATGTCTCTCTATAGTCTGTTTGTTATAATTAGCATACTGTCTTTTAAAGAGGACAGTGTGTTTTCTGTTCATTAACAGTAATACTACCTTGGCATACAATCAGTCCTCATGATCTAAAAGCACTGTGGACGCCAAATTATCCTCTCTACTAGGACAAAATCAATTAACACCACCAGGGATGTCATTATTGTCACATTAAGCCACCTGATCCTCTCCAGGGAATATAAAGTGATTTCTGGAATTTGTAATGGCAGAATTCTAGAATGAAATAGTCAGTTAAACAGAATCATTGTGCAGCTGAAAATATTATGAGCTACTTAAGTAAATATACACAACAAAAAAAGGTCCATTTGATTTTTTATTCTGTTAAAAACATTGCACATCCGATATTTCTGTATGCATACAATTATTATGCAGACAGACAAATAAGGCAAATTTCACATATAACGGGAGGGGGCATTTTGGCTTCATGCTTGCTTTAAAATCACTGTTGCCTTGCAAGTCATTGACACAAGTCTTGCTTGTATTAATTATGTACTTCGGCCTATTGCTATTTTCTTTGTCCCATATCATGGGTTTGTATCTTAAGCATTCTCTATTCTTTACGTATCACCTGATTGTGGGTTATAACACAGACAGATACAACAACCACATGGACAGATATGCATGCCACGAGTCTAGCAGAAAATGATGGTTTGGGGGCCAGCATTCACTATAGAAGATGAACTAGGCCAATCTATTGGAGCTCTGTGACTATCCAACATTAGGTCTGCACTAAAGGGGTCTATAAGGACTCTGTGGCTCAAATGAGAACATTAGAGTTATATGACTTTTGTAAATACCGATACCCCAGCGTATGAATAACTAATCCATAGTCCATAACAAGAAACATATAGAAAAACAGTACCGCTTTAAATGACCTTTTATATATCTGCCTCTTTTTAGTTGTTCTGTGAGTCGTATGACTATGATATCACTGTGTGCCAACATCTGCCACTTCCTTTTAATAAGCAATAAAAATCAGTTTGTATTTTCTGTTGTCACTGCTCTACAATGTATCTATAAGTAAACATATTTTAGAGAATTTAAACCTTCCAGGACTAAAAATCAGTTGCCAACAACCAGTTTAAAAAAGAATACTAACAACAACATGATTTACCGAAAACAAATGTCTAATACCGGGGTTATAGCAGCAAAAATATATGTTTGATGTATAATTATGTGCGCTTGATTCCCGTATAAATGTTACATGCTTTCTGTGTGCATACCGCATAATAATACAGCTACATAACTTCAAAGAAATATGTTTGATAAACAATATGCGAGTCTGTTTAAAGAATAAAATAAGTACATATGACTTTTATATTTGTGTCCTACTTCAGGGGGTATTTAATTAAGTCTATCCTGTCTAACATGATCTGATATCATTGTACAAGGATATGTTCTCTGTTAGCAGTGCTCTTACTTACAGACTCCTCTGTGTATTTGTAACCATGGTAACAGAACAGTAAGCTAAAGCCAATGAGATAATGAGATATTCTCATTGTAATTGTGAAGCATGATGGGGCATTGGTTCCCATGGGTGGAATATGACAGTCTTACAACTGCTAATAGAATTTGCAAAACACACAAATATTCGAGTGAAGCCATTTGCAAAAAAATAAATAAATAAAACACTACGAAGCTGTGTGATATGTTGATCTTTATTTTTCAGAACTTTAAAAGTCACATACTGTGTTTATATATGAATATATCATCAAAGGGGTCTTATGATCGGAGCATCGTTAAGGAAGCTAATGACTAAAGAAAAAGTATATTTTCATTTATAAACACTTCCAGTTCTGTAACCATGTATTTTTAAAATCAATGTTAAAATCGTCTGTTTCTCGGTACGATTCCCCTAGGTTTTTTTTTAAAACCTGCAAAGTTCATAAGAACTGACTCAAATATAATTTCAATAAAGACATGGTCTTTCAGCTAAATGAAATTAGGACTCTGCAGAAAATCTAAACCAGTTTAGGTGAACTTTAATAGATATGATAGCTGAGAGATCCCTTTAAATTTACCTGTAGTCCCTATTGCAAATCTATGGTGGGATTCCCACATGCATTTACCCCTCTCCCCACCCCCCTCTGTTTTCTGTGCAGGACTCTTTGACCCCTACATCCCACCGCATTCTGGTTACTAAAAAAAAGCAATGCCAAGCACTTTATAATTAGACTTACATGTTCCAAAACAAAAATAATCTTCAATTTATTATAATATATTAATCTTTTCCTCCAATACAATTCGCATTAATCAATCCTCATTAATGTCTCTAAACATTTCAAGTATGTAAAGATTTTTGTTTTAGGGGGTGTGGTTAGATGCATGATTAGGGGTGGGGCTTAACCACAACTTTTTATATGTTGTGGTTACCTATTCGTGTAAATAAATAAGGGATGTAGAACATAATAATGCATTTAATTTGCACAATTACATTTTAGAGCTTTAGTATGTTGTCATACTCTCACGCCCACCAAACATTTTGAATGGGCTTAATTGTGTAGTTTAGATGGTAATAGAACACACTGATGGAGATTGATACTTTGTGCAACCCTCTTGCCCTCAATGGGTTAAAGTCAGGATACATTATATCAAGCTCACTAGATCAATGTGTGTGTGCAATTGTTCATGACATGACAAAAAAGCTTCACATCTCAGAGACACATTGCAATGCTCTGGTTAGTTGGGACATTTCTGTCTAATGGGATAAAAATAAAATATGTGATGCGTGTTTAAGATGTATTTAAGCAGCATCTCTTGAACTGGTAGCCTTCGACGCAACAGGTCCTGCAAATTTGAGTGTCATCATACTGATGCAACCTATAGACAATGGTGGTTCACTGTCCCTGAATAAGGCTGTGGTGAAGGGGTTTGTAGACCGGAGTGTCTGGCATTTTTGGAACACAGGATTACTTACGTTTCTGCAATTCATGCTTTGCCGGAATGTTTCTAGTTACTGCTGCAGATTGATGTCCCGAGCGTAAAAGACTGAAAATAAAAACAATATGAAGTTTTTTTTTTCCATAATCCGATCTGTTTGGATAAAGTGTCCTCAACATCAATGACTAGGTAATGTTGAAAATGTGTGTATGTGATCATTCAGGGGTATTGTAGATTTCAAAGGGTAGATAGAAAGTTAGATAAATGATGATAGATAGATAGATAGATAGATAGATAGATAGATAGATAGATAGATGATAAGAATAATAATGAGAATAATTTAGTCTTATATACTTTGTATATGAATGGTGGCATTGTACTTGTAGCACTTATTAAATGCAATACATATCAGGCAGGTAATCATTGTTTAGCAGTATATAGTTTCTTTTCATGTTTTCTACCAAATTTCCTCTAGGTTCCCATTGATGCTTAAGCAGCATTTAGAAGAACACTTAAACATCTGATGCTGAAGGGTTTTCCCACAAAAGATTTTTTTTGTTCATAAAATGTTCATTTTCTTCTTCTGGAAGTTTAAGTCAGTTCGGGCCATTTGCAGTTACTTTACTGGGTGGCATGGCAGTAAGCAAGAGAACAAAGAGAAAGATAATGACATTCATTCGTGTGGTATGGTTTGGGTTCCCTCCTGGAAACCATCCATCTTGCTTGCAAATCCTTTTAGAATATTGTCATGGTCTTAAAAGATTTTCAGTATTAAAGTAGCTTCATCACGTTGATTGCTAGTCAGTTAGAAAAGTAATCAAACGGTTTCCCTTCTACATCTGCTATTGATGATATAGATTATTTTACATATGCATTAGATTCAGATGACATGGCTTTTTCTTCTGAAAAGCCTAATTATGTGGATCTAGCATGAAAAGTAAAACTTCTTAAAGTCTTATTCATGAAGTTGATTTAATTTTGTTTTGGCAAATATTTGTACTTTATTCTCAAATTTGGATTTAGTTCTGGATATGTTAGAGCTATCTATCTATAGCGTTTAAAAATAGGTCTGTCTGTCCTATTATATATATATATATATATATACACGCACTACCATTCAAAAGTTTGGGGTCACTTAGAAATGTCCTTGTTTTCGAAAAGCAAATGTTGTCCATTAAAATAACATGAAATAGATTCGAAATAGACATGCATGTAGACCTTGTTAATGTTTTAAATGATTATTGTAGATGGAAACAGTTGATTTTTTTAATGGAATATATTTATAGGTGTACAGAGGTCCTCTATCACTCCTGTGTTCTAATGGAACGTTGTGTTCACTAATCCAAGTTTAAGTTTAAAAGGCTAATTGATGATTGGAAACCCTTAGCAAATCTGTTAGCAGAGCTAGCTGTTTTCATGGAAAACAAGAAAATATCTAAGTGACCCCAAAGTTTCTTAGTATATTCTAAGTACTGTATTGTTTATGATATCATCACTTTATTACCATACTATGCCTGTGGCCTTATCTGCTAATTCAGTGAAGGAGAATGTTTTTTTCTCTTAAGAAGATTTTTCCTCTTACATTATAGCTGGGCCTATTATGGGTCTATTAAATTATCTACAAAACTGTTCTTTGAAAATGACTTTTGACTACAGCACTTATAAAAAAACAATTTATGGATAACAGTTTGTCAACCTGAAATGTAAATTTGTAGCTATTGTATGTCTAGTATTTTGAGTTATATTAGTTATTCTAATCACTGTATACAAAGTATGTTACTATACACATTTAAGTTTGTACTATGCAATATACGGTCTGTATATCCACAACGATCTGTGCTATTAATAAATAGCAAAGCTGCATTATAAAACAAAGACATCATAGGATAATATATACAATATTATCTTTATCTATACCTAGATCTTGTTGGCCTGCCAAACTGAACATTGTAGGTTGTTATTTGTGGCTTCCAACCAATATCAAGGTCATTTACAGATGACTTGGGTAAGGTGGCCTTCAGGTACTGGTGTGGTTTGTCTATCCTTGCATAAAGAGGTCCACTCTCTGGTCTTGATGGCTTCAGACGTGGAAGCGAGATCTCATCTAACTGCTCATTCTAGAGAAGAAACATAACAAACATAAGTAGGTTCCAAGACTTCCTTCTTTGAGTGGTCCATCTGACACGAGAACAATAAAACATTTTTCTTAGAGTCACAAAGGGAAAAATACATATTCTTTAGGACATGTAAGAAAAATAATGTCTATCAACTCTATGGGGAGCTATGCAATGTGATTTTGCAGCTTATAAATGCCATTCCTAAAACGATCAAGGTATGTTGTTCAAAATACATATTTATAGCATCTGTTTTACATGTGGATTTCGTTTAGATGGTAACCCAGATATCTTTTTGTGTAAAGTTAGGTTTTTTTGGTGCTGTCCATATCAATTGACTTTAAATGAATATTACATGTACAGATGGTAAAGGAAGGATAAAAATAAATGCAGGCATTATTCTAGAAATCATTAAGATCAAGATAGAACACCACTCAAATTGAAACCTAAACAGAATGCACAGTTTTCATTGCTTAAAATAAGTGGAGAAAAAAAATGGTTCAGGCGTAAATCACAGCAAAAACAATGTTTGCAGACTCCAGAAAATTATGAATGACCTTTTAAATTCAGCCAATTAACACGGAAAAAGCGAACATATGAATCATATCAGAAAAAAAAATAACATTTTTTGAAGGGTAACCAATAACAATAAACATCAATTTACAAGAAAAAAAATATGTTATTCTGGCCAAACAGCGATAATTCATCGTCCTGAAGAAAAACAAAGCTAATTGAAACAAACTTTGTAGTCTCTATTAATAACATTTGTATATATGCCACTAGTTATAAAATGGCATTGAAAGCTGATGCTGTTCTCAGTAACACCACAGTTTCTCAGTTTTATGTACTTTTTAATTTCCTCTGTGGAAAATCTGTTCTTCATAAAAGTACTGGTAAAGAAAATGTGGAAAAAGTTGATTCATTCCATATTTACATTCCTGCTAGTACCTGGAAGTCAACCAAATACAAACTTCAGCCAAAATAGAAGTAATATCAAAACTCATCTTCCTATAGGCAGCACTTGAACAAGACAAAAAGGTGATTCCTGGGAAATGTTTGGCGTTGATGGTATAAGCACAGAGACTGGTGCATACTAGAGCAAAAGATGAACTGAGATCAAATACCAGCATAGAATTGTAATGATGTTATACCTGGATCACATCAGCCTTCAGTTTATGGGTTTCACTAAATGTAAATTGTGTTACAAAAAAAGTGTATATTTTCAAGTGATGGGGAGAAGGGTTCACTGAGGTATTAAAAGCTCACTTCTACTATCGAGGAATTAACTATGCTCCCTTTAATATGCATATCCATGTAGCAAATACATATTTTGATAAAGGGTCCAACATGAAGGGGATAATTTGACGCCTATTAATTGATTATGTGGTTTTTTTTTATACAAGTGCTGACTGGTGTTGAAAACAACTGGTTTTATCCTTCTATATGCAGGGCATTTTGGACAACCATAACAACCATTATGAGAAAGTTAAATTAGTTTTATATTAGTTTACCTGTTTGGAACCTAAGTGTTGCACGGTGTTCTAAACAATAATGCAGTGAATAATGGTTACTGAATACACTGTGTACACATATAACAAGTTATAATACAGGTAATAATTGGCTGACTTCTTTTATCATAGGATCAACCATCCAGTATAAAAAGATTCAACCTGAGCCTACAAATGCCTCACCCTACTAAAAAATCTAACACTCGCTCTCTAAGTAGCACTGATACATGCTCGATTGCCAACAGTTCCAGGACAGCACATGCATATAGCTGCCACTGGGTAATTCACAAATGGATACTAGGACAAACTGCCCCTGTGCTAATTCCCAAACCTATCTATATGACTGAGGCTGCTCGGCCAGAAACCCTTTCTCATAATTATATCATTGTAGGGGAATGGGATGTGGCCATGCATATGCAGTGTATATTTATGATTTTGTGACAGGTTCTTGCACAGAAAAAATATAGTCTATAAAGTAAACACTTAAAACCTAAACTTAGTCCAATTATATCCAACTGCCTAAGTTGCTTCTCTTGTGCAGATGAACCTTATCTTATAATTCAGGTTGGTATGATAAGTCTGATTTGTTGATGGAGATAATCCTACTGTCTTGCATGCGTTATGTTGGTTCATACCTTGGACCCATTAGCTATATAGATTAACCAGATTTAGTTCCAAACCTGTGGTAATGTATAACAGGTCCTACAACAGACTGTGTTGTTCCTCAAGGAAACATCTGACATTCCTCCCTAAAACTTAATTTTAGTTATACAGTTTGATGTCACACTCTGGCTAATGTTACAATAATGAAAGTAAAAAAAAATATTATAGCAGTGAAGCAACATAAAAATTTAGTGGTGTTCACATAGTAAAAGTTCATATTATGACTCCTCAAGAGGATTGACCAATGCATGCCATCAATCTGATCTAAGTGAGAGAAATTCTAAATGAAGGTTCTCCATGTTAATGCAAATGAATTATTTTCATTCTCTTTTCTGTTTTAGTATTGCTTTCCATGGAGAAATATTTGGCTCGGCATAGTGTACACTCATACAGTGCAATGGGTTTGGTTGACTATATATAAAATCAAAGCTCGTGTGAAACAAGTTTCAAGGCCTGAGTCACAGCTCAGTCTGGCATCTTAGATCATAGCACAAGAACAAATAGCAGTGGCACAATATCAGATCAATTCTTAAACGATTTCTCATAGACAATAAAATATCGAGAAGAAAATGTGTTCCCCGGACTGTTCCTCTGTACTACAAAGTAGGTGTTCAAATTATTAATGTAACATTATTAACTGCATCCAACGCCATCTAACAAAAAAGGGGAAATGTAATAGAGACTTCTTGAGTTTTAGTAGGTTAACCAAAAAAAAAATTTTGACATGTAAGTTTATTAATAGTAATATTCATTTTAAACACTTAAATCCAGCTATGGAAACAACTCCATTCAGCCTACTACAGTTGTATCCTTTGTCACAGGACTACAGCTTTAAAACTGGAAAGAAACCTCAAAAATAAATCTTGTGGTTTCCAGGAAGATAAGAATTACTATGAAAAGATCATATTAGATATTTCTTACAACAGAATAAGTGTTAAACTATTAATTTAATTTCACAGGTTCATAGGGTTTTCTTAAGCTATTCCATTTAATAGCCCAGGAGAAATGGAGTCTAGTCAAAGTTGCTAGTTTTTATTGGAACAACGTAAATAGAGATATAAAGTCTGTGCAAGAGAAAGCTGTAGTCACTAAAGCTTGCATGACCTACATCTTTTTCGACATGGGTTCAACAAAGAGTATCAACTGCAACTCAAACCATATAAACTCCATCACAATTTGTAGCTGATATAGAGTCAAGGACAACCGTTTTAAAATGCAATGGTTTGTGGTTTCTGTCTTCCTTGCCATGTGAATGATATTTTGAAACTAAAGAAAGTCTTTTGTTAACCAATTGCTTAATTAAGTCATATAAATAAAAGTATACATCTCTGAAATTCATGGGGACTGAATCATAAGGTGCTCCATGAGCACTCACTGCTTTCATCACACGTTGTCTTAAGTTTCCAACTGTTAACCCCGAACACTGACTAAACCCAGGGTTTTGTTGATAGACCCCGTAGAGTTTTGATTCTGTTTTTCTGATTGTTTTTACAAGTCTCCCTCTTCTTATAGCATGTGGTAACGGCACCGTTTCATTACACTGACTAACAAAATCTCAGCATATCAGTCTTCACTCATACTTGCACCTGCTTTTTACAACTTTTGAACCCTATTCCGACAAATAATAATGCCCTGCAATACTGCTAATGGCATCAGGTCATGTCAAGATAAGAACTTACTCTTAAAGGAAGGCTCCACAAAAGCCCAACGCCAAAAGTAATTTTAGTAGCAAAGGGGCTGCAGTGGGGCTGGGATTGTCACACACATCACATTTCATGTACAGTTAAAACACTTAGGCGATAACCTTGTGTTCAACAGAAACAGAAGTCACATTACATAGAAATAGAAATAACATTTCCCTTTTAGCACCATCTTTAAACTTCGCCAGGTACTAAGGCAAGGTCCATGTTTTAGTTCTGTTTATTAGTTACAGCCAAAGTTAAGTCTTACAAGGTCCTCCCAGTCCTAAACAGGGTAATTACTCTGGTGATTTCCACCCCAGTTTTACATACAGATCTCAATTACTTTCAGGCGTGGGCAGAGGAGATTACTTTTTGTGTCTAAACTCATTTATTAAACATATGTATCTTAACAATGCACCCAACAATAGCGCAGGCCGTTTCAGATGCCATTGATTTTTACTTTGATTGTGTTGGGTGATTTCATGACTTAGAATAAAAGATCAAGCTATAGACGCCGAACAAGGCAAAGTTAATTGTGTAACCTCAACTTCATTAATACATAATGTTGTATTATTTAAATTATTAAGAATAATACATAACCACCCAACATATATTTAATTGGAAGTCATTTCTCTGTGCTTGATTTCAGTTCAGTGACAAATCTTTAATGTGGTTCACATTGAGCTTGTACTTGCTACTGTGTATACATATTTTAATTTCTCCAAATTACTCGCTGTCTTTCAGTGTCCTGTTCCTATGAGACAATGCTTTCATGTATTTTTTAGAAGCGAGGAATGCACGCAGAGCTTCCTGACACTACAAGGAGGCTGTAATTCTGCAGCTACTCGTATCCCTAATACATGATTAGTCTGGAGAATAACCTGAATATCAATTACGGTTAATTATGTTTGTAACGTTTTGTCTTCATATTCGCCAAAAGCAAGCAGAATTTCAGAAATCCTTCAAATCACCTGCTATATTGTTACAAGCAAAGTATTGATTCATGTCATACAAATATATCCTACAAGCTGCTTAACGTGTTCTGTATGTCACTAGCAAGTGGTAAACATGTAGACTTGTCACCAGAACGTAGCTGCAGGCAAACATTCCTATTAATGATAAAGGGGGATTTGGGGCAACGCTGCAGATCAAGCATGCACGTTATTTGTAGGATTTATAATTTAATTCTTTCCCTGTAGTGTTTTGTGAATCTTATTATACGCGTCGGAAAAGCAAACTGAACAGAGTTTCACGCTGAACGAGTGGCCCTCTACACCACTTAATCAACAGAAAAGCAGCAATAATTAAAGCACCAACGATATTAGACACCATCTTTTATGTATTACATCTACCAATTTTAAGTTCTAAGCACTAATTGGTTAATTCGTTATTCAAGTGTGCTGTGTATGTAGATAGGTGGCAGGTAGATCTATACCTGCTTTGATTTAGGTGAGATATATAGCATACAAACTTGGCTTTGACAACATCATTTAAAAAAAAAAAAAAAGATTAAAGTTCTGGACTCAACACTTGTGTTTAATGACTGCCGTCTTTAACGTCAAACAACAATAATGGCACGTGTAACTGGACTGCATGATGATGTCATTCTTTATATCATTATCTCATTTTATTTATAAAGCAGAAATAGCTTACATATTGCCGTTCCATAAAGGAGAGAATACACTTGCAACGTTAACATTTACAATATAACAACAATATAACAAACTGTACAGAAGGATAAACTCTGGTGAGTTTACAATCTAATAGAAAATTGAGAAGGATTGAGACAGAGAGCAAGGGACTGTTTGGACAAGGATGATAAGATTGTTGTGCATGAAGTCAGTGGCTGGAGATCTTAGGGTGGCCAAATGGTATCCAGTGATGATAAAGGGAGAATGTTGCCTGCAGTTTCCCCACAATCTAACTCTAATACAGATTAAAATAAGCCGGAGTTCAAAGAATTCAGATGTCACAGAATGGAAACACTAGGTGATATGAGTGATGTTTACGTACTTTACATTTAAAATCACTGCTATGTTTTACTAACTGGCAAGCACTCTTTACATTGCCCCAATAGATCCCCCAATGACCTTTCTATTCTAAAGCGAGCTTGTTAAACTCGTCATCCATGGTTTTCCCATGAAAAGATATGAAAAAAAGAAACACGGATGAAATAAAAAACAGCCTTGGAATTTGAGAATGATTAAATCAGACACTGCGTTTCCGCATCCTTTGTGGGTGGTGGTGAAACTCTAGATTATGTATTTCAACATTTGTCCGTTTCAGGAAGTTTATATTGTGCTGATTACTGCAGACTCAAAACACATTTGTCTATTAAAATACTTATTTTATACAGACAATCTTCTCCATATTGTCAACTTTATTGTTTTAAATATACAGCTTTTTTTAAAGGTTTTCACAGGTTGTAACCAGCCTGAAATGCCCAATCACATACACTTTATTTGGTGACTGGTTCATGCGCAGATCTCTCCGGATCTTTTTCCTTCTGTGCTGATCTGTCAAATATCATCTGGAGATAGGCTCCCTGTACCCTGTGCTAGCACCAGGGTCATCAAATTCAACAGTCCTGTTTCCCCTTTGGTTAAGCTAGTGAGCACTCATATGTTCCGGATTCCTTTCCACCTACCCACGTACAGGGTACCTAGAGCCAAGGGGGGTCTATGGTAGAGGCTGTAGGTACTAGTGGTCAGAGGTAACCAATGATTAGTATGCCAAATAGTGTGAAAGTACAGGCCAGCATAACCCAGCATGACCATCATCATGGTCAACAATTAAACAATGAAGATTCACATGGATTAGAGCACCAAAGAGACAAGAGAGGTATAAACAAGTGGAAATACATATCTATACAATTCCCCCCACAGACCTGGGATGGAAATTAGGTGGGATGCACAGGATGGGGTCTCTGCAAAAGGTTAATGCTGCTGGTTTCCCAATAGCCAGGAGATGGGGTTGTAGGGGGCATAGATGCCCCCCCCCCCGCCTCATCCCAGTCGGCATTCATGTAATCCCCAGGGGATGCAAAGTGAAGTTGAATGAAGTGGAACAAATACACAAGTCGCTTGCTTTCTTCAACTTACACTTTTTTCAACTTGACTCTCGGACAGCTGTGTGCGAGTCATAATTTTTTCTTGTACTCACTGGACATACCCACATAAATAGCGCTGTAAAACTATGTCTTCATGTATGACATGAGGAATAGCATGCAGTACATCAGTATGTATATATTTTCTTAGCATATTGCTGTACCATATATTTACCTTATGCTTCTTTTTTAATATATACAATGTAAGTTTCCAGAAAAAAACTTGCAAACACGATATCATGTAAACCACGCTAAAGCCTATGACTGGACCTTAACTGAATGTTAATTACTTAATTGTCTATGAGGATACTTCTGTTCTGTTGTTTTTTAATGCAAGTATTTTGCCGTCCAATTTTTCTTTGACCTTGCAAGAAAAAGGGTATATTCCAGTCAGCATAATGCTTTATCTTTGAAAGCTACAATCAATAAGGATAATTAATGATGCCTGCTGCAATGATAGCCTCAGCAATCATTATACCACATTAATCCGTGCAGTCAGACTGAGGTCAAGGCCATTTAAATCATTTACCAAGGGGTGGGGAAATTCAAATAATAGAGCCATATAAATCCAGGTGCATAATCTCACTCCTTATTAGAGTGCGGATTATGTCATATATTACACGGGAATGATCACAATCATATTGGGGATTCCTATTATACATACACTTTTCACATGGTTTTAGGTTAGCATTATAACCCTTTTATACAGATAACATGTTTCGCAGGTCACCAGACAACTAACGAAGCAAAGATGACAAAATTACACACAGCCATTCAACAGGTGGTCAGACTCCAGTGTAATATACACATAGTTTCCCTGAAACAATGATGAATGTGTTGAGCAATCTCATGGTGCTCAAAGGCCTAAAACTATAAGAGCCCCGACTGGGCCTTTTGTTGGTTCATATGTTCCTAAATATTAAAAAAGGCATAACATAAACATCTAAAGGAGATGGCTACTTGATACCATTTCTCATGATTGGTTACATGGTTTAGGCAGCATCCAAACCATATGGTTTTTGAAGCAAAAATTGGTAAAGCGTAATCCAATAGGTTGCCCATCTAAACAATTTTTTTAGGTTAGAAGATAATGTTGTAGACGTATCTCATATTCTGTAATAAGAAACAAATGCAAACAATTCAGAGTAAACAGGAAAAGCTCCATATCACCTGAAAAGAACTTGACATATTCTATAAAAGGTATTCTTTTAAATGATTTACCCTTTCTAAAACACAATTAATATACTGTACTTGCTCGAAAATGAAAAGAAGAAAAAGCCTGAATATAAGACAACCCTATAGGAAAAAAGTTTTACCGGTAAATGTGAATTCATGTAAACTATTTTTTTTAATAAAAGCTATGATTGAGAAAAATATTCTGTTTTCATTTCCTTTTATTTTCCAAACTGCCCCCCAAGTTATGCACATCTGCCGCCAGGCTTGACAACTCTGCCCCAGAAATGCCTTATACCCCCTATATGCCACTGTGCCCCATGATATGCCTTTTAACCCTCTAAATGCCTTTTGATCCCCTATTTGCTACTCTGCCTCCTGAAATGCCTTATACCCCTATATGCCATTCTGGCATTTAGGGGGTTAAAAGGCATATTATGGGGCAGAGTGGCTTACAGGGATTTAGAAAGCATTTCAGGAGGCAGAGTGGCATAAAGGGGGTTAAAAGGCATTTAACACTCTGCCTACAAAAATGCCTTATGCCCCCCATTTAATGGTGTGTTGTCCGGGCAGCAGGATGGCATCTACATGATTCGCGTATGCAACTTCCGCTGAAGCCGGAAGGAGGTTAGGTTAGCAGCGAGGGTTGTCTGCATCCGCGCAGACCTTCCCCGGCTGTCAGTGAGAATTCGACGCACCAGGGAAGGTCTGCGCAATGGACGCAGACAACCATCGCCGCTAACCGCACCTCCTTCCGGCTGCAGTGGAAGTTGCCTACGCGAATCACATAGACGTCTACACGCTGCCCCGGCTACACACCAGGGACTCCGAAGCACCAGTAAGTTGGGGGGCATAAGACAGGAGGATCCAGGTCCCCTGCAGCGCTGCGGGGATCTGGATCTTAGGCTCATATTCAGACCTATTTGAGCTCTGATTATAAGACGACCCTGATTATAAGACAAGGGGTATTTTACAGAGCTTTTGCTCTGAAAAAAACTCTTCTTATAATCAAGCAAATACGGTATTATGTATTTGATGCTATGTACCGCTCATTGAGGTGTCTAACTGGCCAGTCACAAAAAAGGATTAAATGCATCAAACCTATAATATCTGGGACTGTGGTGATAAGTTTTTCAAAATAATGAGTATTTTTAACTTTTAGCATTTTACATTGGAGTTAATTATTCCATATGTATAACGATAGCTTTTCTGGAGCCATGCACAATCACCATGGGAACCAAGAGATTTTGCACTTTGATACCGCATTGGATCAATATAAGTTATGACCCAAGTGATTTTTAAATATATGGTGCTAGTACCCCTTTAAAAATATCACAGGGTGTCATGTACATTAAATAATACCTATGATGTCATTTAAGAACTGTTTTATACTTGTGAATACTAGTTTCTTTTTGCACTTCAGACAATTAAACTTGGCATTCAGGAAGTGACAAACAAAAAAGTAAGCTAGTAGTAAAGACATTAAAGTGACATGGTTACACGATTTTATTAAAAAGAAATAAATGTCCTTAAAAATCTAGTAGACTAACTGCCGCTTTAAATGGCAATAACCCTGATAGGGTTTTTAATAAATTCTTGTGTTTGATGCTGTTTAACTGAGCACCTGATAACTGATATAGCAGGACTAACATCTGTTCTATTATTTCCAAAGGGGACTAGGTGAACGTAATTCCATTCACATAAAATATGCATTTGTTCCTGACTGTCAAGTACCTCTATTATTTTATTAAAAAGTCAGGGAAAAAAAGAACATAATCAGACTTCATAATTTATGTGTGACATTTTCATTACAGAAAACTTTACGCAAAATCGAAATCTAAAATTTAATTTCCTGTGATGTTTAAATTACTTACTAGCTGGCCCGCCTCCAAACATTGTCATTATTTGAAGTCCCATATGAATTCTATTAAGGATACGTGTAAGAGCTGCCAAAATAAGTAGGGATCTGCACTACACAATACTAAGAAATTTATGTTCTTGGTGGAGATGTATACGTCTTTGTTAGACTTGCCCAAAAATAGCCATATTGATATTAGATATTAGCTTTTCTCACATTTTGATCTCTGAATGTGGAAAGTTCCATTTCCAACTGATTTCAGCTGATGGACAATGTTACCTACAATAGGTTGTGCAATATAATATGTTATATGACGCTTGTAAATAGTAAGTAGTAACACATTATATATCATAATATAGCCATATATATTTAAAACAAGAGTTAGTCCCTTATTTTATATGGAAAACACAGAGAGAGTCTGCAACTAAATATCAGTGCCCATAGGGGCAAACCAGGGAAGACGATGTTGTATCTGGATATGTGTGGCCACACATTACATTTTTATGCTCACGCAACATGATGTCACTTATAGCCTGCGGCAGGTCAGGTAATTATGGGGCACTGCTGGCCAAATCCCGGCTGATACCCACTTGTGTGGCTATCCAATATATATCTGAAAAGTAGACCATGGGAGAAGAAGTGATAAAGTCCCATTTAACAAGACAAGGTAGTTCTGTGGGCTTAATTTACTTATCATTTGTGAATGTCAGGAATGCTCCATAATTATTGTATTTTACACTATTTAACTTTATTTACAGGGATTAATATGTCATATTTTACAAAACAGTTTGACTATTTTTTTGTTTTGTTTTAATATGTTGTCTTTCGTTCTGGTTAGGAAAAATGGAGATAGTCCAAGAGAAGATGGCTTCTTTAGTCAAAAGGGATACCTTTTTCTAAGGCCAGCATACATGAGCTTTCGGGCCTCAGAGGTTTTATTTCCACACCTAATGATTCATCATTCTGTGATGATGGTCCAAAATAGAACTATGTTACTTTTATAATCTACATTGCCATGTTCTCCAGAGAACAGCAGGCACCCACTCCCAACAACGCTATGTCACATTTTGAGCATTCGCAATCCATTTAATCCACGAATCTCTGGTTTTTAAATATGCGCCTTTCATTTTTCTCATTTACACATAATGCGAAGTCTATTTAAACTGTGGGAGCAAAAGATGCCACAGTAGTAGAAGTCTGGGTACATCTGCAATATGTCTGCGCCCAAAAAATGTCAAAAAGGCAGTCAAAAAAATGAACTACATCACTTATTAATGACAGTAATCTTATCATCTTTTTAAGCTTAAACAACTACCCACGCGTACGGGACATGTGGTAGTTATTATAATAACATGATTGAATTGAAAAAATAAATAGCTTGTTGCTCTGACATATATGTCAATAGTCATGAAAGATGTAAGTGGATTTTCGGTTCAGCGTTTGATTTTTTCAAAGTAAAGGATACTGGAGTTCAGCCTAGGAAGTCTTTCATAATCTACTAGGCAGCCTGTCAAGTGGAAGAACTCTATTTGTGACAATGTTCTTTTGCGTTAATATGAAAGGTTTATGTATTTGTCATATAATACACATCAATGCTCATCTTCTTTCTTATATAGTAACCACTGTGTGCTAGAATGACAGACTCAATGGACCATTGGTTCCTGCAGTCTATAAATTACAATGTAACTACGTTCGTTCCCAGAACAAGATCATTAAATCAATGTCAGTTTTCCTAAGCCAGCATATGTATTGGATGGATGAGGTCCCACACGCAACGAAGAACCCCAACCAAATATTGCAGACTATACAGTACTGTATACTCAGCTAGCACCACGTGTGTGTGTGTGTTCTTAATGACTTTACATTAGGTGATTTAAACATCATATAAAGTTAAATGATGTTTTGTAAAAAAAAAAAAAATCAGGTGTGTCAGTTGGGAATTATTCTTAAGGATCATCTCATTTTGAAGAATTTAGATCAGTGGCAGAAAGATTACCGGTATTTTGCATTACTTGTACAAAGGACTTTAGAAAATACATAACATCCCTTTTCTTTGCTTCTTTCTATAAGGGCTAGAGAGTACCGGGCAAAGAGCCTCTTGAAATAGTCCATGTGCCAAATGTAATTTTGAGTCATTTGTCTCATCTTACAGCACCCCCACCTCTGTGAAGCACTCACTACTGAATGGCAGTACAGTACCTTTTAAATGTTGTTGCAGTATTGAGACATGGGTTAATTAGTTTGCAGGAGAATTGTGGCTTTAAATACCTCGGTACACTATTCATTATGAAGGGCCAACAACTGCAGATTCCTCCAACAAGAAGGGCTGAGCTGGCCCTGAATAATCCATCATTGAATGGGCGAGGAGACTAAAAAAAACAACGTTATTTTCTATACATTTACAGACCCAGTACCTACAGAAGAAGCATGTGGCTTCATAACGTATAGTGAAGTTAAGGAGTTGAAACCACAACTCTTCTGCAAGATTTTCTGACTACTCTCCCTTTACTACACCACAATTACCACAGTATGGAATATTAACAAATATACCTTTATCTAGCAGGCATTGACAAATATTTATATTTAATTTGCAGGGTAATGGTACGGAATGTTTTATTCAAGGGTATTAAACTTCTGATAAATGGGCCAATTTGCTTGAAACCAGGGGCATTATATGGGTATTAGGGGCCTTAGTTGTCAATTTAAGTTTCTCCTTGTTTCCTGTTAATGATGTCTGTAATCAAGGTAGGGCAGGCACCTTCTGGACCAGGGGCAGAAGGACAGTGCTCTGTAGAACGGCATGAGCTCTTCCCTCTTTCTACTGCTAATACCTCTCGCTATACAACCAAGCATTCTGCTTGCATTACCTGCTGCTCTACTGCATTGTCTACCTACCTTTAATTCCTCTAAAATAATTACCCATAAATCTCTTTCCTCACATGTTAGGACAGTATCAACTATTCTATACTCTGCCCTTGGGTTTTTATGACATAAGTGCATTACTTTGCACTTATCCACATTAAATGCCAGTTACCATAGCTGTTTCACAAAATACTGCTGCCCACATTAATGAGCCATCCGATCATCATCTTACTTAACCTACTATAGTATACTGATATGAATACTTTCCCAAAACATCCGTGTTTTTTCTGTGTGCATGAAAATAGATCCCTCAAGTGGTAGAACATACAGATAAGAGTTGTGTAAAATATAGATGTGGCATAATATATGCTTTACTCTAATCCACGGATACAGAGAACTGATACATAAACCAAAGAATCCCATGCACACAGTCTATAGGTATATGTACCTATTGCATTTTCTCGTTATTACTTTGATAATCCATTGGTTC
This sequence comes from Spea multiplicata, assembly GCA_009364415.1. NCBI lineage: Eukaryota > Metazoa > Chordata > Amphibia > Anura > Pelobatidae > Spea > Spea multiplicata. Next base: position 57,424 of record VKOC01014722.1, read on the forward strand.
CATTTTATATCCACTTATAAAAGGCATTGTTTGTGTTACGCTTTATACTTCATGTACCACAAAGTGGTGCAACACAAATGCAAAATGATATTGGCCAATTTGTATATGTATTTTAGATGACTGTATACTTCGTTACATATCTATGGTACAGCAAGCCTGTAATCTCTCTCAGTATGCCAATAGCAAATCGGCAGAATTGCTTGCTGGTTAATTGATGGAATTTGCTGCACCATCTGCTGATAGATTACTTCTGTTGGGAAGATCCAAAATATGCTGTAATCCCCTGCATTGTGTCTGGTATGTAGATAAGGCTAACTATTTATTTTATTCTTTATCCATAAATCATCTGCCTTCAATGTACAATGTATAAATACCTAAATCACTTTGCAGTGCATGCTTGCCAGTTATATGAAAACATTGTATTTATAACAAAATTTATAATATATGCCTCATAATATTTGTTCATGGACATGTTAACTTATAACATTAAAAATGGGAGACCATCTATAAAGGTGGTGGAATATTTTTTTGTTTTCTTGGAGGGAGGGGATAAACTGAAATTTATTGTGTGTGCAACAAACATGATTTATGAACAATCCAACAATTAGAATCATTTACGCATGACAAATTATTTCAGTATCCATTTTGATGACAGAAAAATGCAACCTGAAGTAGTGAAAAGTATTTTCTTGTGTTGATATACACAATATTGTGACTTTGATGGCTGTAAACATGGATCCACTTTTTACCAACTCTACAATCTGAGCTTCTAGAAAAGAGGGAGATTAAGGGGACGTCCCTCCTAAAGTGGGAGCTATGTGAACTGGATATAAAATGGTCATGATATTTTATTACCATCATACCTGGAAACTCTCCAGGTTTGACCTGGAGTCTCTGGGTTTAAGTGCTGGTTCCCTAGGTCTCTAGGTCATTCTCCTCTTTCCCAGGCTAGGGCAGCGGAGTTTGGTCCTGCATACTTTTCCTCCCACTCCCCTGCCTATTTCCCCTTATTTACATCTGACCTACCGGGAGCTCTCCACTTCTCCGGTTCTCCGGGTCAACACCCAAACGCTCCAAGTTGTGGGAGAGGTGTCCTGACACGCCCCACCCCCCGCCCATTTCCCCTTTAAATGGAGGTGTTTCCTGTGATGTCAGCAAGAACACCCATCAACATCGGCGGGAATGCCATCAGGGGGAACACCCACTGACATCAGTGGGCAATCCTGGCCGAGTAAGGCAAGGGTATGCTCCAGGTAGCTGGAGCCCATAAGTTCCCAGGTATGACATCTGAGCTAGCACCATCCCCTCTTATGGTAAACCCTGTCTACCCCTGCTGCTAGCCCCCAAATAAAGCCAATCCCCCAGAAGATGGAATAAAGATGGAATAAAGCCAAATAAAGCCAATCCCCCAGAAGATGGAACTCTTCGGGAAGTTCCCAGGTATGCCTGACCTGTCATTATATTGTAGCCATGTAGTAACAACTGAGAATTATGACCTACATATGTAATATACATATGGTGTGTCTAATAATGTAAGTATATGTGATGTATAGACACTTAGATAGACATAGAGATAAATATATAAACATGCATATGTAGATACAGAATGCAAACATAAACTGTATACTGTCTCACATTTTTCTATGGATGTAGCCACTTTTCTCTCTGTTGGAGCAACTCGTCATTAAGTGTGATCATCACGAGCGTTATAAAGGTAATGAATGCCTTTAGCTAGTGAGCCAGACGCTGAAGACCAGTGAGGGCTTAGCTCATAAAACAGTAAGTAGGGAAATTGTGTAAAAGTTTATGGTGCGCGGTATAAGCTTTATGGTAAGCGCTTACATAACAAGCATGGGGTTTTACTGGCCGTATAATTTACAAAGTGCTTAGCGCCAAAGTTTAATGCTATATAAAGCCAAGAAGAAAAGCAGTGCAAGAAGGATAACACCGTTTATAACTGCAACTTAACTCCATTACTTAACAGCCTCACTGCCACACGCACCAATGGTTTAATACTAATCCTCATTATGGTGAAGCTAGAGTCATGGGAGAAGAAATCTAATGTTAATTTTTGCTTTTGTGGAGACTAAATTTTGCTAGTGTATATGTTATACCCATATTGCATTTTATATTTTAGCTAAAATGTAGCTAAAAATGTATATCTGTTAGTTTTCAAGATATTTTGCTTAACTATAAAATCTCCAGTAAACTACTAGAATTGTTTCCTTTTAGTGAAATACTTAAAGAGCAGGTACAGGGATTTTTGATGCCTTAGGCAAAACCTCTTTTTGCCACTTTTTGCTCTGCCTCTTGTATCTCACCCCTTTGTGCCCTTCCCATTTATACCCACCTCCACTAGATTTAAAAATTGAAACTTGGGGGGCAGAGTCATGTGAGCGCTTCATACATATGATACTACCCCTGCATTGACCTCACTTCCAGTCCTCCTCTGTTACAAAATGGAGGAGCTGGATAAATGGCAAGCACACTAGCTAAGTGCTGTGGCATCATTATACAGTGAGCCAGGCACAGACGTTGGTACAGCATGACTCCTGTAATGATATAGTGATCCAGACAAATGTCTCCTGGCCCACGAAAAGGCGGAGCATCTAGACACACCCTCTCCTTCGATTGGAGGAATAGGGGAGATGCTGTCCGCATAGTGCCTGAAGGCTCAGCCCTTATGCAGAAGTGCTCCAGGAGGCAAAAAATAAAATAATACATAACATTGTTATTTTCAGTTACTGATGCTCCAAATACCCCATCTACCATTTTCTGCCAACTTGGTTTATAGAAGTCAGTTACAGAAACCATTTAAAACTACAAAAATGTGTGTTTATAACATAGTACTTCAATCTAGCTGCTATATTTGATCTAAATATTGCATGCATATGGTAGGCAGGTATATTAGTAATTATGTGCTAATTAAAGTTGAATTTCCTGCTGTTGGTAGAGGGACTCAGGCCTTCTCCAAGTATTTTAGATCTTAAGATGGTTTTATGTATAGCTGCACACATGGAATTAGTGTCTCAATTCACTAATGAGAAGAGTGACAGGAAATTCATAGTAAAGTCAACTCCTGGACTTCATTATTAATTATGAATGTGATCTTCTGCTGCATAAACAGCTTGGCTGGCTTTGTATAATGTGTAAGTCTCCACATCCATTGTACTATGTATTAGCCCTTCTTGTTGGAGAAACTTGCTAGTGTTGGTCCATCATACACAGGGAACAGGGAAGCGGGGATGTTGAAACCACAACTCTCCTGCCAATTCTCCATTTAATGAATAAACCCATTTATCTGTTATTATTAGCGTAGACACTTATGCAGATCAGCTTTACGCACTCATAGTCTCTCCATTTTGAGGACATACACTTCTAATACTTACTTTACTTAACATTATGGGTATTAGCTTAAAGTAAAAAAATAAAGTAAATACCCAAAAGGTCCTCTTCAGCGAAATTAATATAAAGATGGTTAGATTTGTTTACAATTTCAAAGAACCATGGTTCATTTGGAAATGAATATTGGCCAAACACATTTTGCCTCCACAGATATGTGGTCCTGGATAATTGATATCCTAGCACTAATGAACACATCATCACTTAATCTTTAAGGTAACGACCAGGGAAGAGTTGCATACTTTAAACACACTTTCCGGCATGTATAGTTGTAGTTGAAGTCCTTTTGTCTATTGATGGAAATTTGTGAAGGATTCTATTTATGATGGGAAAAAGTCATACACAACCCCAGAGGCAATAGTTACCAAAAGCACCACCTAAGATTCCTTAACATAAAGAAAACATGTCCTGTCACTGTACCAAAAAAAAAACATTTTTTTGATAATTTCTCCATTCTTCTGTCCTCAAGGTCTTTTGGCCTCCCTAATACATATTAGTGGATGAAAGTCAGACCTTTACATTTACTTAAAATCAGCAAATCAACACATTTCACGCCTGACAGACTCTATAGGATTACCTCTGTGATCCGAAAGAATTACAAGCATAATTCTGTGGCCCCATAAGAAGTACCCATGACTAAAAAAATAATCAAAACCAGGAAACCTAAAAGAAAATGTAGGGAAAACAGGACGTAGATTTCACATTTCCATTGCTTAGACCTGAAATGAACCATTCATAGAAAAATACTTCCACAAAACAAAAAAATGAATCAATGTACACCAATTAAATAAATACTGCTTAGGTTCTGACACACTAGATAAATACTCCATTCTCACCCGATCTGCTGCTCCACTGGGAGAATGGGTGCTGCAGTGTGCCACGGCTGGCTGGATACGCGTGAGCATAGATACTATTTAAAACATTAAAAAGATAGATGCTATTTAAAACACCTCTTTCAAATAAAAATTTACTATTTAAAAAAAAGATAGATACTATTTAAAACACCTCTTTCAGATAAAAACATTGGGCATTCAGCACACATATTTTCATTACCATGGGTCTCAGCCAGTCACGCTGGTTTTAAACCCACTGAGACTCTCCATTTGATAGCCCTCTTTGGACACAGTTACTGAGAGACCTGTGTGACAAGAGGAGTTTGGCCTCCGAACACTAGTAAGGACCTCAAAGAACCCCACAAAAAATGTCAGGAAAGTACCCATACAACAGGCATATAAATACATTAGCTTTCTAAGTGGCCAATAAGTTGCCCCTGTTCCAATGGAGCTATTATAACGAAGGGTAATATCTCTACAAGGAGCCCTTGAATAAGGGATATCTTGTTTTTATTTATTGGTGGGTGCAGAATTATGTATGATGTGTTGCAAAAATCAGTTTGTGTTCTGCCTATATAGAGATTAACATCTATACATTTTTCTAATATACTGTGCCCTAGTTATCTGTAGAGTAGATAATTGGCATCCTAACGTGACACTCTAAGGGTTAAATGTGCTTCCATGGCCCCAGCTTTAATGGAACACTTAGAGTGAGTGACTGGTACTAATTGAAAATTACAGGTGGTTCTTATCAAATGACTTAAGCATATGGTTTGAATGTGGTCTGTGAGCGATTGTTACTATCAATGCAACAATGGCAAAAAAGTCTACCATCAAAGTCTCCACGGGAAAGCCGTGTTACAAATGTCTTCTACCATAAGCAATCTTGAACCTTTTATTTATGTCCTATGTTATGCCATATGCCTATAAACAGCCTATAGATCACACACAGTTAACCAGAGACTAATAAATTGAGGCAGAGCTCACACAGAACAGTTGCTATCAAAATTGGTGGGTTCTACCAAAACACAACTATTATCACCCTTTCTAGTTCTTGATGTGCAGATATTTATAAAGACTACTGTTCTAGGCCCAAATCAATGCGCTACCCATACACATTTTATACAGCCTCACAAATAGCCTGAAAAAATATTGGGAAATGAAAAGTTAACCGTTTCCTCACTAAAGCAAGTGGTTTGAAAGCAGAAAACGTTTAATGTTTTATGTTTGTTTTTGCAGCTGATGTACAGCTTTTAGAACACAAGTGACGCTGAAGAAGTGAGTGAAGTATAAGCATTAAACCAATATCTTAATTGATCACCACCTTAAAAGACCCTTGCGTTTTGTTAAACCCATGGTCAAATTTAGGCCAACGCAAATGTCAGGTAAATAGGAACCAAAAATCAGTTTTATTCTATTAAACGTTTGATTCTGGAGAAAAACAGATTTCCTTCTGCTTAGTTCTTCCGTATGCCTAAAAACAAGATTTGTATCAGTACCCACTTCATTCATTGTCTAATGATATGTAAAGCACTAATAATGAAGAAATTATGTATGTATAAGAATGGTAATGTATGCAGGGCTGTCTTTTCCACAGGGCTTTTTTGGGAAGCTGTTCCAGTCCCATCACTTGCTGGGCCCACAGCTGCCTTATTGCAACTGTATCACTGAAGAGGCCTTTGACAATCTATCCCTTGGGAAGATGATGGAGAAGGGCATAATTTCTTGGTCTGTCCAAAAATGCAGTGTACAGGGACCACACCAGGAAACAAATCAGGACCGCAAATGGCTTTTACTTTCAAAAGTCTGCTCTACAGAGCATGCAATCTTTTCACGTGGATTGGTGAATGGGAAATATAATTATATATATACTACATGCCCAGGAGCCTATTAGTATTAACCAAAAGGTCATAATAGTATATTTTCACTGATTATAACTTAGTGAAGGAGGACATACTATTATATCCTCTGTTATTTCACCTCTGCAGAAAGATCTCCCAAGCCATGCATGAGAGATCAGGCTGTCAGACCTTCCCTATGTTCATGTGAATATAGAGAAAGGGTTATTTTTATTTCTATTAGCTGTATAAAATGTATAATAGGTTAAAGAGTGATTGAATTTTTTTATGCAAGACCGAAAAACACAATGAATAATTTGTGTGGGCAACCTAGACGTGAAAGAAGGAAATTATTTTTGGACAAAGGCACAGCAAAATTGCTGAAAACGTAAAACACATATACAGAATAAAACACCCTTCATCCTTGAGTTATTAAAGAAAGTAAAAATGTAATTTTGAAACAAATTGTCTCACTTATTATTGTATGTTTTAGGGCTTCTAGAGAAATGTGATAAAGAGGGACATTGGATGAAGAAATAGGGGCTGATGAATTTGGGTCTCAAAGAAGCATTGTCCTAAAAATGAACAATATGGTGTTCAAGGGCATAACAGAAACCCGCCAGATAGAAGAAAACTACTAACAAAAATATCACTGGTAAAAGAAGATTATGTAAATATATGCAGTAGCCAACACTTGCCTGTTAACTATGATCATGTTTCCTTTGAGGTGACCTTATGATGTTGGTTTGTTGGTCTAAACAGATGCCCCCCATTGATTACAGAGACAGATATAACGTAACTAACTTGCTTTACACGTCCATCTTCCAAGTTAACAAAACTGGCTAAGTTGGAATCTTATTTCATTCTATTTGTCTAGTGAAAGATAACTACAGATTATGTATCTTGTAGGTTTTTAATGTATGAAAATGAGCATCCCACTAGAGTGTGTGTGGGGTTTTTTTTTCTTCCTCTTTAGAAGTTTAAGGTTTGTCCGCTGCTTTCATCTCCAAATATCTAACTGCAGATGCATCTGTTTCTGTGGATTAGGAAAGCACATTCCCTAAGGAAGAATATGCTTTAATGACGATAAAATCCAAATAACAAAGCAAAGGCAAGAGACTGATGATTTAATGGGTCCATTTCTTCCAATGTTTTCTGCTCTATGTAGAGATTTAAAAAAAAATGTCCCTTAAATTGTTTTGTTGGTAAAAGTAAGAACAAATTATGTTTTCATCATCTTAATTTGGAGCAAATGCTCCAATGGGAAATAACGAGACCTTTAAAAGGACTGTACAAATACATTCCATTAACATTTAACATAATAATTGCTTAAGTTACCCAAATAAATATGTGTTTGTATGTATATATATAATTATATATATATAGTATATATATATATATATATATATATACTGTATATATTCTGTATACAGTATATAAAGGGATTTGAATGTGCAAAACTCCATTTTAGTTGTCAATGTCCTGGACTGTTGATGTCTAATGGTATATTTTCAGGGTTTAAATATATTTTGGCACTTCATACGTTTAAGTGTATTGTCTTAAAATGGATTAGTTTAAATTTAACACCCCATACCTTTTAAATTAGTTTTTAGGTACTGCCTTGGTAAACATTTATTTTTAATATAAATAAATACATAAATAATTATTGCAGGTGTTTTTTGTGTTATAGAGATTTCACAGTAACACGGAATACTGATACCTGAAAAACGCTGGCATAAAATCACTTTCCTATAATGTTCTGAGAATATCTGTTCATGATTGACATTGCGACATGGATCTGCCAATATTACATGAGTACTGAGCATGATTGCCAGCGGTCACTGTAATGCAGTGGAAAACGAGCATCTGTCCCTGGCCTAAACTGCTCAATGTCAGTATGCTGGTTAAAGCTGGAATAAAGGGAGGGATTATCATGGGCCATGTATCAGAGCTGCTGGGGGAGACTTAATAAGGGCCATATTATATTAAAGACAGTCTTGACCGCTTAGAGCAGGGATCTCCAAACACGGCCCTCCAGCTGCTGCAGGACTACATCTCCCATACTCCTCAGCCAGCCCCTTAGCTGAAGGAGCATTATGGGAGATGTAGTCCTGCAGCAGCTGGAGGGCCGAGTTTGGAGATCCCTGGCTTAGAGGATCAGGTAGTGAGGACATTGGTCTCCGTGGTGGGACTGTTAGAATCATCTATGATAGTGGCCTAACATAAACATTGTATGTTTTTGGCTGTACTTTGAACTTTACAGTATAATAAAGTAGAGGTAGAATACGTGCAGTCACCTAGTAGCTAAACAGACTTTACGAACAGGGAACAAGTATGAATAAATTAGGAAAGGAGGTCCCTGTCCCGAAGAGCTTACAGTCTATTTGTTCTCCGCTGCAGGACTTCAAGTGAGACTGGAGTAACCTCTTTGAAGATCATATCTCATTAAAAAACACTTTACCTGTTTGGATGAAAGCAAATTCTGCTTAAAAAAGGTTAATTCTCCAGCATGAACCTTACTTCTCCCCACAACCCAATCTGGCAGGGCATCATCTGAGTTTAGCCTTAAAAAAAAAAAAAGGCAATATTATTAGTATGGTATTGTATGTTTCAGGAACCACGTTGCAATATTACGCAAGACAATTTAATCAAGAATGTTATTGTTCATGTGATTAGACTTCTATCATATTTATACAAAATTGAAATGATAGAATGGTAGGCTATCAAATGTTAGCATAAGTATGTTCGGTTTACGAGTCGCTCCTATTCCTACAGGAAATTTTGAATCAAAATAAGTTCTGTTTGTTCAAAACTATATAAGCGCATAAAGATCTGGCAAACCGTTAACCATATTTGTTACTGGTCTATTCTTGTTAATCCAGTTGACCTAATTTGACCAGATTGTGAGCTCCTGCACTCAGAAATTGCTATAATTATAATTATTATAATAAAACACTACATTGTAGCCCCTTTTTTTGTATTGGTGCTAGTGTATGGTCTCAACACAAATTATTGAGGAGATATTTTAAATGAAACCCAAGGACATTTCTTGTGCAGATGTATACATAGATTTAATTAAGTTAAATATGTATTTAAGTTACTGCATTTTTTAATAAACTGAAAATCCAATTTTGGAAGGTAGCCGATAAAAGGGTTTTGCTGCTGGGGATTTTCTTGACACTATAACTTGTTATATTTGCAAATGCAAATAGCCAAAGAATTTAGTATATCCGCCTCGAACATTGTGTAATACATGGAAAGGAGGCGTGAAAAAAGAAAACATCACAAAAACATGTAATCTGTCCCCAATCTGCTCAATATGCAGATAACCATATTACATCTTTGTAAAGAAAAAAGTGAAAAAACTTGTGGCGTAAAGTATGATAAATACCTTGTTTAAAGCAAAAGAATACACCACTTTAAAAAATACCTTAGTTTTATGTTATAAAACATTAATGTACACAAATTGGTATGTTTGCATAAGCCCACGTCTTCATGATAATTAGGTAATAAAAACAAAAAAAAACATTCCTTTGGCTTTATTGTATTCATAGTGTGAGTCTAATATTCCAATGACACTTTATTTCAGTGTGAAAAAAGGGAAGGTACTTACTCCGTTATGTATCTGCATGAACGTAGCATCTCTTGATGGTCATCAGTTGGGGAATGAGGGCGCGTAACACTCTCCGCTATAAAGAAACAACCTAAGTTAATAATCATGGCGTTCCATGGCAAAGAAGAATTTGTTCTATCGCCGTATTTATATTTTTTTTGTAACAAAAGCAACATTTCAAATAGCCTCTTTTGATTAATTTATTTATATCATTTAAAACCATTTAATTTATAAACTAATTTTCTGCTGTTGATGATCACATTACTGTGAATTCCAGGGCTGTATGGCACCGATATAAACTCAAATAAACCAACAACATTAGCTTCCTAGAAAAAAGGAACATCAATAGTAGATGGGCAGAAGGGTCTGTCACTTCTAAACATGATTAGATTATGGGTTTAGTAAAAGGGGCAAAGTCAGTGGAAAACTGGAAACTATTTAAACTAGAGAAATAAGCCTACTCTATGCACTTGTGTGATATGGTATTCGAAAAAGTAGATTTTTTTACATTTATCAACATAATTTATGAATGGAGAATTCAAAACTGTCTATATATTGTGTTACCATTTTAAGGTTTTTTAAGACATTTCCAAGTTATGTTACAAGGCTTAATGAAGATAAATTATAGAGTCTATGGCCGAGTCCCATACACTCTCTAAAGAGGAGGAGAGTCGCACTGAAGATGGGGGAGAGATAGTGTGTGTATAGGATAGGTGTATGGTGTTAAAATTAGTTTTTATGTATTTGTAAGTGTATGGTGTTTGAGCATGGTTATATATATATTTATTATATATATATATTATATTTATATATATTATATATATACAAAACACATCGCTCAACCACAGGAAAAGGACACAGACCACTGTAACAATACAATCAGTTGTAATATCCTCTGGCTTAAAATGATGCATAGTAAACTTATTCATATACTGCTGTATAGTTATTAAAGCCTTAAGAGGACTGTCAATAGTCTGAATAATGACAATTGAAGTAAGGAATTAGTATTATTTTGAGATGTATCAATTTCTGCATAGATGTCATTTTTCGTTGTCAATGTACAAATCCTCTTGAGATGAGTTACACAGTCAGAGTTACACTGGTTACATTTAGTATTAGAAATTATTGTGTACCATTTATGGTCAGTCAGTCTTACTCTTAATAATGTTAATGTTTTGGTCCATTAAAAATATAAGTGCCTTAAGTGAACACATACCAAATATTACACCCCTATTTATTATAATAATTTTTTCAGGTTTCAACCCCAGCGATATTGTATCCCTGCCTCGACTAATGCTGTTTGTAAGAGGACATAAGACTCTTTTGTAGGATGATCCAGAATAAGTCATGGAAAGAGAGGCCTTAGAAAGCTCCAACTCCACTAGCTCACAAGAACAATATTTATGGAGGGCGGCATAATTGACCCTGATCATGTATGCAGCAAATAACGGTATTAATTAATCAGTGGTAGTTTGAGTTTAAGGGCCTGATGTTCTCAGTCAAGCTTAATAACAGTACAGCTAGAAAGCTGCCGAATCAAGATGGTTTTCAGGGTGTTAAAAACTCTTTCTGGGAGCACAGGCCTTGACATGCCAAGAGAAAATCCTTTGCTGAAGGGAGAAGGACTGTAAGCTTCCCAATGATCTAAAGGTTCTCAGTCCTTTGTTTTTCTCCATTTTCCCAAAAACGACATGTTCTGGGCAGAAATAAACACAGCTTTTTTAAAATAACAGCATCTATATAATTCCTATTCTGATTTTAAGTCATAAAGTAGACCTGCAGCCCAGGTCTGCTTATGTTTCCATGAAATCCCCACTGAATTGTACTACAGGAACCCATTGAGCCCACTTATATGGGGCAAAGAGCTAGTGGTAACACTGCCATCTTTTGCCACATCTAAAAATGATTACATAATATATTATTATTTATTACCATGACTGAAGGCATTAAGCTTGACGCCAAGTGAGATAAAGCAGATTAACCCTATAAAGTCAATATAGCTATGACAATCTGCAGTTAATTATCATAAGCCAGCATTGACTGCATAGTACATAAAAAACTTCAGAATTATCAAAATGTGAACCTGGCTCATTAAGTATATAGTATTGGATATTGGTTGAACATATAGAACAGATCTCCGAACTAAACAGTCTCTTTAATGACCGCTTCTAGCTAATCAAAAATAACAGAGGCCAAGGGGCAATAAAACTGTTTAGAACTGATATGTAATGATTTCCAGGCCTGCTGACTGGTACAGGAAGGATATTTTTCCTAAATAGATGAAAGCTGAATGAACTTAAACCAATGAGCTTTGTACAAAAGCTTTGTACAGATTAGTATGTTGTCAAGCTATAAAATATATCTCCACTCCATGCATGGTACATACATGATGGTTTAAGTGAATACATATACTGGTATATATAATCTTTACAAACCTGCACAGAAAAAGCCAACAGGACATTTCCATGACCCTTCCATTCCATGATCAGAATATACTCCAGTACAGCAGTAGATCAGCAAGAGTGTTGTGGTTTCAACTCACAAACCTCGCTATGCATTATGAATGGCCAAGCCCAGTGAGTTTCTGTTTCTAAACAGGTTTGGTTAACCCTGTGTAATGCGTAGTTAAATCAGTGAGTCCCGTCACTCATTGAATTATTCATTATGCATGGCTTACAAACCTGTTTTTGTAGGGGTTGGCTCTTCTTCATATATAACAGCCCTCATGCACATTCTCCTGTCCACTCCTGCTCAAAAGGAATAAGCCTCAAAAAGGACGCTGTTAGCTGGCTGAAGGTGATGGTGGCTGCATCCCTGCAATCCAGTGACTCAATATGAGGATGAAAAAGTCAATGGGCTTTTAGTAAAGTGTTTACCAGCAATAAGGGAATTATTACCATTTATAAACTAGCTTATGACCATTTATTACCGATATATTCTATACTTGTTATTTATTGTCTTTTCGAGTACAATACATCCAACCTGTCCATTTGTGGTACTGACCTAGCATGTAATATCTTCACTCCCTTCCATTGGCATGTGTGTGATAATTCTGCACTCTTCCATCAGTAAATGGTAACTAAATCCTCTCTCACCCTTGCTTTTGGATGCAGTAGATGCCCTCTCATCCATATATAAGCAGTAAATCTGCTCTCTCTCCCTTCAATGTATTTGTAATAGCATATTGTTTCCTCAATATGGATGTAATAAGTAACTCCATCCTCTCAGTATCGGTATTCACACAATTACTCCTCTCTTTTTTCTTTCATCGGTATGCATGTAATAAAAATATGCTGTACCATCAGAACATTAGTGCATCCCTCATCTCATCCACCGTAATTTCCCTTTCTAATACTTCCTTCTGTTCTTCCGTGATCGTAGGTAAAGCACACTCCTTTAAATACTCCACTATATCTCCCTCATTTACCACTGGGTCTGCTTGATAAAGCTTAGTAAAAAAATTAAGAACTGCTGCCTGTACTTTACTTGGTTCCCTTACCACCCTACCATCTTCCTCTTCAATTGCCAAGATATCGCTTTTATCTTTCTGGGCCTTTACCAAGTTTGCTAACAATTTCCCCGGCCTACCCCCTTCTACAAAGTTCCTTTGGCCTCTAAAAAATAACTTGTGTTGTGCCTTATCTATCATCAAAGCTGCAAGTTGGTCCTGTAATCCTTTCATTTGTTTATGATTCTCGCTTGAAGGATCTTTTGCAAAATTTGCTTCACTACTAAGCACTTTCTCTCTTATAACTTTCTCTTTTTGAAAAAAACTTCGTTTCTTTATGACCACATCTCTAAGGAGCAGCCCCCGCAAGAATGCTTTTAATGTGTCCCAAACCACTCCTAAAGTTGCGGATATTCTGTTTATCTCCCAAAACTCTTTTAGGGTATGAATATTCCTCTCTTTAGTGTCCAGTAGTGTTAGCCAATGGGGATTAAACCTAAAAGGTTTCCCTTCATTCATCCTCCCCTCCCCTAATAACAAATCGACCACTAATGGTACATGATCTGAGATTGTCCTCGAGTCATATACAATCTTATGAATAAGCCTTGTCCCCAAATCATTACATAAAACTAAATCAATCCTAGATGCAGTTTGATACGAGGCAGAAAAACATGAGAATCTTTGTGTAACAGGATTCATTAAACGCCAAGGATCATTCCAACCTAGTTCCTCGATTAATCTTGCTAATGGGGTCTGGACATTTACATTCATATTCCGTGAGTTACCACCCACTCGGACCACATCTTTCACAGAATCCAATATACAGTTAAAATCCCCAAACAAAAATAATGGGAGATGTTCCTTATCTCGAGTAAATTGAACTAATTCATTTATTGGCTGTGAGGAGAAAGGGGGAGGAACATAAAAAAAAGCCATGATCATCTCTCGGTTATATATTGTCAAATGTACAAAAATGAATCTACCTCTCCCATCAATTTTTTTGTTCTTAATCTCTAATGGAATATTACGATGGAAAAGTAGTGAAACTCCAGCCGAATAATTAGAATAAGAGGAGTGTAATTCCAGCTGAGCCCATCTTCTTGACAACCTCCTCTGGGTCTCTACTATCGTATGCGTTTCAACTAAACAAATAATAGCCGGAAGATATTTCTGAATGCGATCAAATATGGCTACCCTCTTCTTACGTTCTCCCGTTCCCCTCACATTCCAAAACAAAACCTTAATCATCATTCAAAACAAAACAAAACAACACAAACAAAAAAAAAAAAAAAAAAAAAAAAAAAAAAAAAAAAAAAAAAAAACTGCAGACACATACCCCCCCCCATGATGCGTGGTGGACAATTTCCCCACGTATCTCTACACACCGTCATAAACACTCCCCCTCCCTCCATCCCTACAACAAAATAAATTAGACATTTTAGAATTACAACCCCTCTCCTTCCAACCACCTAATCGCCTCCTGAGGACTTAAAAAAAATAAGGTTCCTGACTTATATTGTACTCTGAGCTTTGTGGGAAACAACAGAGAGTAGGGAATATTCGCCAATCTAAGCCGTTTTTTAATTTCCCCAAAGGCCACTCGATGTAATTGTGTTTCCCTGGAAAAATCAGGATACATGGCAATCTTTACCGAATTATATGTAATTGTACCCATTTCCCTGGCACGTCTAAGAATTACATCCCGATCTAATGAATTTAACAATCTAATTATCATAGCCCTGGCTGGAGCCCCCGGTATAGGGGCTTTTGCTGGAATTCTATGAGCCCTTTCCACGCAAAATAACGGGGAAAGTATTTGTAGCCCAACAGTCTCTTCAATCCATCTCTGACAAAACATTTTAGAATCTGATCCCTCCACCCCCTCTGGTAAACCCAGAATACGAATGTTATTCCTTCTGGATCTGTCTTCCATGTCTCTCATTTTCTCTTTCAATTTCCCCATGTCCGTACTCAGAGAAGTTGTGATATTCTTTATCTGCGTCGTTTCTTTATCTAAAGAAGGGACCAATGTTTCCAACTTATCAATCCTTTCTCGTATCTTATTTAAGTCATCTCGAATAAAGGAGACTTCAATCGATAAGCTTTCAACTTTTGAATTTAATTCCACTAGAGCTTGATTGGAATTTTGCACTTCTTTAAGAATGGTACTGAGGAGTCCCGGTTCATTTGGCCGAGTATTCTCCCCCCCCAAAATTATCCGTTTCTGGGGGAGATACAGATCTTAATTCGTTTATATCTTCTCTGCCTTCCACTGAGGACACATTTTTTGCTGAGCGGGTTTTCGTCATAACCGGGGAGGCTTTAAGGAATTTGTCAATTTTGCCTACCCCGATACCCCCTTTTGGAGAGCTAATGCCTGCGGACTTCCGGTTTGGATTTTTAGGGGCCATTTTCTATTTCCTTCCTTTTCCTTACTTCCTCCCCTCTTCTCCTTGTTCTTTTGCTTT
>VKOC01014723.1:0-22633 GCA_009364415.1 Spea multiplicata
AGCAGGCTCCTCCAGCGGCGGACATTACTGTCCGTCTCTGGAGGGGTGCCGGGTGCCGGCAAATTGGCACCTCCGTGATGAGCGGCACCCGGTGCGGACCGCCCCCCGCTAGGTACGCTACTGAGCTGCAGAGAATCTGGAGGCAAATCCCCCGTGTTTCCCCGAAAGTAAGACATATGTCTTACTTTCGGGGTACGGCTTATATTAGCTGACCCCTCTGAAACTCCCGATACGTCTTACAATCGGGGGTGTCTTACTATCGGGGAAACAGGGTATCATAGAAGTAGTCAGCTTGACTTCCTGTTCTTAGGGTCTACAGGTAGATAGTTTGCAGGATAGTTGTGGTTTCAACTCCCAAGTTACACTATTCATTATGAAGGCCCCACACTGGCAAATGTATCCAACAAGAAGGGCTGCTCTTGCCCTTTTTATAATGCATAGTTTAATGAGAAATGAGAGTTTGAAGACATCTTGCTGATTAACCTGTGTGTTATCCCTTCCTATGGTGCCTATCTCTTCCTGGAAGAGAAGCTTAATGGCTTTTATAAAATAGTAAAATCAAGGAGTTTCAAACCACAATTCTCCTACCAGCTTCCCTGTCAATACTCCCTTTAAAGAAAAGACCCCATAAGTGAAGGGAGAAGCAGTGAATCCATCAAGCACTGTCAGGCTTATACTACACCATGTAGGTTTAGATGTTGTTAATAGTGACAAATAAACCTACTATATTAAATGGAAAACTATTATATATTTCCATTTTTTATATCGAACAATAAAGCAACAGGGGTATAACGGGATAAAATGCAAGATGGGATCACAGGGTATACTATAAAGTTCTAAAGTACTGAAATAATGTAGCTATGATTAAATACATTATAATAATACTTATTTCTCTGTTTTACAGTGTTCGCACAGTTTTGGACTTCTAAGGACATACAAATGACTTTAATTCATCCAGAAGTCCATTTTCACTTTCGTTTGTAGTATCTGTATTTGTATGTGTTGCTTTTGTTTATCATAATAGCCGCTAATGGATTAATCTGTTGCAAATCAAGACTTTATTAATGTTTTGATATAATTTGCTTGGATTTCTACAGCTCAAGCTGTTTGAAATAATTTGCTCTTTAGATTTAACAGGTACTTGAAATATACAAAAATAAAGGCATGGTTTTGGTGTGCAAAAAGTTTATTATATTTATCTTAATAATTAATTGTAATATGGAAAAAACATATTATGGTTCTTATGAGTTTGTTCATCTCTTTAATATTTAATGAGGTTTAAAAATTTCATATAGTCCATCAAATTCAACAATTCCACAAACCTATACTGGTTAATCCAGAAGAAAGCGGAAAAAAAAACTACTGGGACAGTAATGTCATCTCAAAGGGGAAAAAAAAGTGTCCTTGGCTCCAAGTCAGTCAGATATACCCTGGATCAACATTACCTTATCTACTTTTACTTGTGATAACCCCGTATGCATTTCATACCCAGAAAAACACTCAACATATTTGGAATATTTGATACTGATCAAATTAGCCAAATGACTTCAGAAGGCAGTCTATTCCATAATTTAACCACCCTAACAGTACAAGATGTTTGTATTGACCTTGAACGTACTTGAAAAGGTTTATCATATCCCTACAAAGACGTGTTTTCTCCAGCGAAAACTATCCCAACTTGGACAGCCTTTCCTTGTAGCTGAAATTTTCCATTGCTTTAATCATTTTTGTCCTTGTCTGAACCGTTTCTATTTCCAGTGTGTCCTTTTTTGTACTAGTCCTCAAAACTACACTGCATATTCTAGATATGCTCTTACCAATGATTTATAAAGAGGTAAAATGATGTCTGATCTCTTAAACCTATTCTACTTTTAACAGAGGCCAGCATTGTGCTTGCCTTAACAACAGCTGTCTGGAATTGTGCACAGCTGCACAGTCTATTGTTAACAAGAACACTCAAATGCTTTTCAATGGTGGATTTACCCAACGCACAACCATTAAGAGTATAATTATTTAGGTTTTTCTTACCCAAGTGCATAATTTTACATTTATCTATAGTAAAATACACCTGCCAATTAACCCCCATTTTCCTATGCTGTCTAAATCCCTTTGCAGAGAAATAACATCCTGCGCAGGCTTTATTACCTATTGGTGAAACAGCTTAAAGGGAACAGAAGGTGATACTGCTATAGTACAATACAATACAAAAGAGGCAATAAAAGGGTAATTTAATACAATAATAAATATACAAGACAGTGTTAAAATATAATAAATATTTATATAAATAAAAAAACAAATACACCAAATGGGTAGAGACCATAGTGCGACACAGAAGCCCTGACACGTTTCTCCATCAGGCTCCCTCAGAGGGTCCCAGCTTGCAGAGTACAGGCTACTGGTGGTGTGTGACGTATTCATTGTAGAAGCTTTTTCCGTCCTAACTTCTTTGACCATCCTAACTCTCTGGCAACTCTTTCCGTAATGAAAGGTGAGTCCAGAAAGTGTCAGGCACCTCCCTCTTTGGGAATGTCCCTTGAATGTGGTTCCAATTGGAAAAAATGCCCCCAAACCAGGGAAAATAACTTCGTCCAAATCGATTTTGCTCACCGTGCACATGTGCTGTTTGTTACCTGACCTACCCAACATCCCTTATTATTAAAGGACACCAGATTTAGATTTAAACAGACTGCAGCATTTATTGCATACTTCAAATACTACATTAGCCAAGAATAGAACCACACATTTTAAACTTTATTATAAATAATCCAACCTTATGTAAATAACTTAAACCATAACTCAGTGAGCTAATAAAGCAATACCTAAAACCGTCCTTGCCAGCTATCCCCCTCGACCAACACAAATCGACATACCTCCAACAAAAGGGCTTACCACCAGCCATCCATAAAGCTTGGTGAGCACGTCCACTGATAACCAACAATTGTACCAATCGCTTTCTTTCTCCACCACTTACAGTATAATCCTCGACTGGCAAGGACATGACAACCGCCACTAGCCATGCTGATTAACTCCTTAACTCAGCGAGGCGGACCCACCACAAGTCCCATGGCCTGCTCCACTGCGTCCTAAATTGCCAAGGTCTAGGCTGATCTTGTTCAAATGAACACTATCGCTACAAAACAAGTTCAGGTTTTATAACCTCCTTCAACTGAAAAGTTAAAAGGAAACCCAGGATCCCCCTCCGAGATAGATCACAAGCACGGCCGGAGGTCCCAGCAGCCTGGATAGCTTCACCAGCTTTGGGAGTAGCTGACACCAGCACATCCCTCTGAAGCTTAACCGCCTCACCTCTGCCTCATGCGATGCCAAACCCTGGGGGGACCATCACTGAGAAAGAACCAAAATTTTAAACTAAGGACTCTAGCCAAAAGTAGAACCTAAACCAATGAGAGTGCCACCCACTGATAAGGCGAACCTTTAAATCCTGGTGGTCTCAGTAGCCACCCCAATTAGGAAATGAATAAACCAAAAACTCCAAAGCTTTCTGAAATACCCAAATAAATTGGAAATGGCAAGCCAGAACCTTTTTTGCACCCCTTCAATGCCTGCCTGATTACAAACTCATTGGTACATTCATCGATATATATATATAACTGAGGCCCAACACCCGAGATGACACCAGCCAATGGCATCCTAGCGTAAAATCAGCGACAGTTGAATGAGTTTGGTCATGCTGAAACCATCCCCGCTACTCCATGAACAACACCCACTCATCCCATAGTGACCCCAGGTTGCCTTGGAAACCGAGTCCCATATCCACCCCCTTCAGTCGTCCAGCCCAAGTGCCCTTAGCTTCATTGGACATGGTGTCCAGATCTGATCCCCTTGTGGTGCGGCTGCGCAAAACTCTTCTACCCGTTGGTTATCATTCTTTGTATAATGGTTTAACAGTCAACAGGGCAACTACTCTTTTGGTAACATAATATGAGGTTTGGACCTACATTACACTGTTGTACGATATAACTCTTGATGCCATGACAAATGTGTATACCCTGTATCTATGCATATGTTTTGGCTGTTCTTTTATTATATGTACCACAATATGCATTTTGTGTTCTGACATGACTATTATTATTTAATAAACGGAGAATTGATTAAGTATGTTGAGGGTGTCTCTAAGGTTGAGTGGAATCATATGTGGTAATCCTGCAACATTCTTTTGATTAATTGATTGTAACCAAAGAATAAATATTTGCATTCATCTCTGAACTTGGCTTGCCTTTTTAATTGAATAAATACAGCTTTTTACAATGTGTCTGTGTATTCATTTGAATGGTTCTAAATGAATAAACATTTTATTATGAAAAAAGACATTTACTTGGCCTTATCAACAAAAAAAACATTTGTGTATCGAAGAGCATGGTTACAGTTTCAGATCTCTCTTGTGCCAAAATCAGATTTTACAATGATGATCAGCATGAAGGCTATAATTAAACATATTTTTTCATTATTACTGGTGTTTATATATGGTAAATAATATGGCACATCACTTAATCATGTTATCTGGAATATTATAAACTCATTCAGGATAATAAAATATTTCCTTCAAAGGATAAATCAGTAAAACATCTTAGAAAATGAATGATCTTCTGATTACAAAAGTCAATAATACCCTTCTGAAACAAAAATGGTATCATAAGAGAATTAGGGCAGACTAAATGCTGACCAATAAATCAGTTGTGGTCAGTTCTATTCACAACTATGAAATCTGTCTAAATACCCTAAACCAACGCTCAAATAAAACAATACCTAAGAGATATAAATCTTCCTAGTATTGAGAAGTTTAATAATTCATCTTTTGCTAGCTACAAAAATAGTAATATCTAGATTATGGTGTAACCAAATTTTCCTACCCGGGTACAAATTAAAAATCAAATACAATAGCATTATAAAATGAAGAAAGGAATATCATTCCATTTTTATTTGAAAAAAGCTGGTTACCCTGGGTAACTGTCACCTATCTGCATCAGCAGCCACTGTCGCCTTGGAGGAGAGGGAGCCCCCCTCCGTCAGCCAGCAACCACAGCCGCCGCCACAAAAGAGAGGGAGACCTCCGTCTGTAAGCCAGAAACAGACGCCCCAACGGAAGAGATGGAGACCCCCCTCCATCAGCCAGCAGCTGCAGCAGCCGACACGCAGAAGAGGACGACCACCTCTGCACGCCGTCTGGTGAGAGGAACTGCAGGCACCTATACTTATAGGTTAAGGTCTTGCCACACCCAAGATGGCTGCCAGATGCCACCAGATGGGAAGTGGAATCAGACTTTTCATATTTTGGTGCCAAAACCTCCAATTGGTGCTTAGTCACTTCCCATCAATTTAAAAACCTTCAGTGGACACTTAGACCTTGCCCTCTGATGGCCGTGCCTATGTTTCATACTGCTACTCCTCTTTACCATTATTCCATAATGACTGGCTCCTGTTGCTTTTAATTTAAAATGTGTGGCGGACAGTCCATTGAGTTCTATTCAGAAATAAATTATTTTTAAATAATAAATAAGTAATATGTAAGTAATATTAAATAAGTAATAAGTAAATCATGGTATCATCTAGGCTTTCTTGTGTAATTACAGTAGTTAAAAAGAATATAAGTAAAACACTTGGTTTTAGGCCAAATCTTTACTGGCACATTACCCAATACCACACCTATAGGCAGGGCAAAGCTTTTAAGCATTAATTCTGTGCTGGCCTGAACATCTACTGCAACGCCCTTTGCAAACAATTTTAAAAAAGAATAGTATCGATGTTCAAATTTGCTATCTATAAAACTATATGCACCTTTATTTAGATTAGATGGATATCAAAACCTTTTGTTTAGTAATGGAATTGCAATTCATCATTTGCAGTAATTACATTCGTGTGTAGGTTCTAAAAAAGATGAAATGTCCTTCCTTTATATAAGGTTCTTTAGATTAAAAGCAATGAACCATGTGAAACATAAAAACATAGAAGCTTAATCAGTCTTTGGTCTGATGGTAGACTCAACTGTTATATCAGGTACATGAAGGTGAATGTTATTATTCACCTTGGTAACTTTGCTTAAAGTGAAAAGCAAATACAATTAGAATAATAACTACATTTACATGCAGGTCATTCAAATTAAGGAAAGGTGCTGGTCTGTTAGACTAAATCTAATGAATCGGATTGCTCTTATTTTTACTGTCATACACAAAATAGGGCAAATCACATGAACATGTTAGCCACAGCTTATATTTAATTCCTGCTGGTGACTACCTTTTTGTTTTATTAGAGATTGATTTCCCTGGCTGGCCAAAAATCAGTCAAGCTTGAGTCCTACGCTCCCTCTCTATAGCTATCCAATACATCTGTATCTGATATGATCTTGGTTATGTATTTGTCTTATAATACAAAGTGTAGATATTCTCTTGGTTGCGTATTTGTCTAATAGTACAAAGTGGAAGGATTGTCTAGATTAGGTATTTGTCTTATAGTACAAAGCGGAGCAATTCTATTGGTTACGTATTTGTCTTATAGTACAAAGTGGAGATATGAAATGTTAATTATGCTTGATTAAATATTTGCGCTACACTAATTTTGTTATTTCTGTGTAATTTTAGTGTTGAACAGTCACAATGACCGCATTCATGGCATGCCTCCATTCTATGGGCATAAGTCATAAGGCATAGTATTCTCAGAAATACACTGACATTTTCATTGAAGAATATAAGACACTTTTATGCTTACTCACACAAACCAGAATCATCCATGGCAGACATGCAAGAAAGTGATGAAAGGACACTCAAATTTAAAAGGACCTGCCATTTTTTTGGAAAGTCCCCAATCAACTGCATCCATATGACTCATAGAGGAACACAGGTAATGAAAAGGGGGTCTGTAAGGCAAAGCACATTTTTGGTCCCACACAGTTGAATTAAAGTTGACTTCTGCAAACTGAATGTTCAATGTAACCAAGTATTTTAGGTAACATTATAAAGATAAACTTTCATATGTGCCAAAGTACCAGATATACTAGTTTCTTAAATATACTGTTAAAGTGATATAGACATATGGAGGCATACTGCATATGCAAGCATTCATGAACACTTATGCAGCCACTCCACAGAGACATTCATGCACACACACTTACTCACCTACATACACACTAACTTCCATTCACATGGACCCAAGTTCCTGCCTGCACAGAGATTCTGCTCCTGGGGCAGCAGGCTGCTGGTTGGGGCATCACAACACAGTTGCTTATAAGCAAAGAACCATTTTTATTTGCTACAACAAAATGAGCATCATACTGACAGGACATGTGAAGCTCATTTTGAGATTTCTAATCCTCAGAAAAGGAAACTAATTATAGTGGTAGCTTTGGCATCTTTTTCCACAGATCTCCGACACTTATACACCTATCCATTCGAGTAATGGAGCTCGCCTGCAAATACTGCTGCTACGGTATCCATACACCAAGCTGCCCCCACAGCACCCAGCACAACATGTTCTGTGTTCCTGCTGTGTGGTGCAGGCTAATATACACATGATGTTAACATGACAACAACACGTTAATACCATGGGCAAATTATCTTTTTGATCCACTGTAAATATAGCCCTGATTTGCCCCAACGGGCCTAAAATGTTTATGGTATGCTCAAAAAATGATAAAACTATTAAGAAAAAATTATGTTTTATTACCATCTATGTTTGAACGCTAGGTTGTGCTAGTAAGCATTTTGTGTGTACTGCGCTTTCAGGATCAAAGTTCTGCAGAAGGAGTTAAAGACTTTTTTTGAGTTCATTCCAGAAAAAGTGTTTGCTTGAAACTGGATTGTAATCATTGGGCACAGGAGCATTGCTTGTGGGATATTTTAAAAGGGCACGGCACAAAGGTTACGTGAAACACACTCGGTGCTTGGGAGAAGCTCGGACCGTTAATAAAGATGGGCACTGCAGGAAAAGTATTCAAATATATTAACTAGATTTGTATATAAATGGATTGTACTAGTGATTTTTTAAATGGCAGGAGTGTATTATATCATTTTTACTACATTTACATATTTATCCAAATTATGTCTAATGTTTCAAGTAATTTTCTGGTAATTTATGAATTTTTGATTATTACTTATATCTGAATCTAAAATAACTTTTAACGTTACCCTTCGGTATTAAAGACCATCAGTCTTTAAATAATTATCGAAATAACTAATGTTATTTTTAACTTTTTTACAATTTTCTGTTTTCTCTTTTCACCGTTGTCCATCTGTCTGTCTGTCCATCTATCTATACTTGTGTTGATATACAGTATATAAAACATTTGCTATGATTTTCTGTATAAGAGAAAACACCTTCAATGGACCTTAATGTTTTATCTTTGTAGATAAATATATATTCTCATATTAAATATGGCCGTAATGAACAGAGCTGTGAATTAATATGATTAAATATATTAATATCATTTTAGTATATAAATCATAATTAATAAGTATGCATACTTAGGGCTGAGTATCTTTTGCGCCATTTAATGCAAACTGTGTCATCATTTTTTATTTATTTTTGAAAATGTATTTATATAAAAATATATTATTACAACTTATTTTTAACATAAGACATAACTTTGAATACACAATAGTATTTTATACAATAACATTATATAATTTATATAATATGCATTGGCATGTTGTTTTATTCATCCTGAAAGCTTTATTTAATCTGGCAAGCCAGATCATGTATAAAAATGCTAGAGTTGGTTATTCCACATTGGGTATTAACTGTTCCTACGCTTCTTTCTTCTTTTCAGGTTATAAAATGTAAGGCTGCGGTTGCCTGGGAACCAAATAAACCTCTGTCTATTGAGGAAATTGAGGTTGCTCCTCCAAAAGCTCATGAAGTTAGAATAAAGGTAAGAGAGACACAACCAAAATAACCATTGTCCAACGTAAATTAAGTTTTATGTTTTCTAAGGTAATATAAGGTCAGTTAAATCGACCTTCTATAACGAGTAATGCAATTTAGACAACAGTTTTTATATAACTACCTAAAATACTGACCAGCATGAATGACTTCACCAATAGGAGTAAAAGCTTGTGTGTTGGCTAAAAATCCGAGTTTGTTGCATTTTTTTAAATATATATTATTGACCTTTTTTCTTATTAATGACAATAAACAAAACCATATAAGAGTCAAACAAAAATAATAAAATTACATGCAAATCCCATAAAACACACGTTTATGAATGATACAGAGTTTCATATGTTTTATATTTTTATTTTGTTTTGTATACTGTTATGCCTTAACATGTAATATTCGTAATTTTTCATTCTCAGTGTGAAACTCCCATATTGGTTATACACAGTTATAACATGTAGACTGTGTTTTTATTATAGATTTTGGCTTCTGGTGTTTGTGGAACAGACAGTAGCGCACTCAGCACAGTCCTCGGTGAGACTAAGTTTCCGGTGATTTTGGGTCATGAAGCTGTTGGTATTGTGGAGAGCATTGGGAAAGGAGTGACTGAGGTAAAATCAGGTAGGTTTTAATCAATCAAGTTTAAAAAAAATACAAAATAAATATAACTTAATTCATCAAGTTTAAAAAAAATACAAAATAAATATAACTTAATTACTGAAAACAAACATAAACATATAACCAAAGAGAGAATGTAGCATTGGTGAGTCATAGTACTATTTACTATTACAATAAGCTTTTCAATTATGTCTTGTAGTGGAAGGCAGCTCAGCTTGTTCTCATCTTGTAATTTTGGACTATGAGTAATTTTATTAAAGTAGACCCGAGGTTGTAAGAGGTGTGGAGAGCTGGGGTGAGCATACTGCTTAGATGGAGAGGCAGATTTCAATTCTTTCCTCATTTAATTTCTTGTGTTCTGTTCTGCCTTTTGTCCTATCTTTTTTGCACCTCACTTGATATGTTTTCCTTACTTTTTCTATCTTCTTTCCCATTTTTCTCTCTTTCTGCTTCTCTGCCTTTTAAATTTGTCATCCTCTTTCTAACTTCTATTCTGCCCCGAAACATATACACAAATGTGCACAATACACACACTAATGTAAATATATCACACATGTAAATGCACATATATACATAGATATGCGTACACACACATATATGTATATATATATATATATATATAATATAACTATAATATGTATATATGTGTGTATATATATATATATATATAATAATATATATATATATATATATATACACAGGCATACCCCATGTACATAATGGATTCAAGAACATGTACGGAAAATTAAAGTAAATTACTACCTATCAATGCATGTGCTGCAGTGTAATTGTCAGGTAAATTCCACCATAATATGCAAAACACTCAAAAGGCACAAAAATACAATCTAAAGATGAACTGACATCATGATGTTATGTGTCTGTTCCCACGAAATATAAACAGGGGAATGGTTGTGCTGCAACTGTCCTTACTCGTGAGTGTCCTTAAAGTAAATGTCCTTAAAGCAGGGCAAGCCTGTACATATGTGTATACACACATATATACGCACACATACACACATACGCACATACGCACAGTAATTACCGCATCTTCCACTTCCCTCATGTAAGTTCCTTGTGGCCTGTAGCCTCAATCCGCTGCAGGCTTGGAATTGGCATCACTTTGTAGCGTGTAGTGTTAGAGAGATAGGATGATGTATGACCCGACGTAAGCAATTGCTCCATGTGCTTCATTGTTAATCTTGCCCTGGATTAAAGTCTGTAGTTTGTTTCAGAGTTTTTCAGCACCACTTTAACAACCAGGAAGTATACATGTAACTGTTCCTGTGGAGCATCTGTCTCTATTACAGTTTCTTAGTTTATGAAAAGGGACATTGTTATGGGATAATTTATTTGTGTTGGTTGTTGTTTTAATGTGGCATATAATCGACTTTGTTACGTGCCCCTTTGGGACAGCTTATATCTTATAAACAAGCTATATTACTAACTTTTGTCTTTTTATTTTAAGGTGACAAGGTCATCCCACTTTTTGTTCCTCAGTGTGGAGTTTGTAGGAGCTGCAAGAGTCCAAACAGCAACCTTTGTCATAGAAATGAGTAATTATCAATTCATAAATGTGTTACAAGTGTATCCATGCCCATGCAATTACACTATATGACCAAAAGTAGGTAGATACCACCCCTAATTGTTGAGTTTAGGTGTTTCAGCCACACCCATTGCTAACAGGTGTATAAAATCAAGCACATAGGCAGCTATCTCCGTAGACAAACATTGGCAGTAGAATGGGTTGTGTTGAATAGCTCAGTGACTGTTCTCTACTATTAAGTATAAGTGCTATTATTGTGAAGTGAAGTGTCTTGGAGGAACAAAAGCTCAGCCAAAACGACAAAGTACAATTGCAGAGTGGGGCCGCTGGGTACTAAAGAGCACAGTATGTAAAATTTGCCTGTCCTCTGTAGCATCAGTCACTACAGAGTTTCAAATTGCCTCTGGAAGAAACATCAGCACAAGTACTGTGAGTCAGGAGCTTTGTGAAATGGGTTTCCATGGCTGTTCAGCTGCGTACAAGCCAAAGATCACTATATCACAATACATAGTGGCTACTGTACAAATTGGTCGAAGAGGTATAATAGTAGTAGGCTGTTTTTCTTCAGTTAGTTCCACTGAAGGTTAATGTTAATGCATAAAAAGACATTTTAGACAATTGTATGGTTCCAACTATTTGGGAACAGTTTGGGGAAGGCCCTTTCCTGTGCACAAAACAAAGCCCATACTGACAAAGACATGATCAGTCTATAACTTTAATGGTAGGTTTATTTGAACAGTGAGAGACAGAATAACAACAAAAAAATCCAGAATAACGCATTTCAAATAAGTTATAAATTGATTTGCATTTTACTCAGTGAAATAAATATTTGACCCTTTGCAAAACATGACTTAGTACTTGTTGGCAAAACCCTTGTTGGCGGTCTGACGTTTCTTGTAGCAGGCCATAATTTCCATACTCTAAAGCTTGTATTATAGTTTTTTCAAGCAATTATAGTTTTTTCAAGCAATGTTAACCTTTTTCAAATTATTTTACAGTATGACTAAAAAAACAGGTTTGATGGAGGACAACACTACAAGATTTACCTGTAAGGGCAAACCAATTCACAACTTTTTCTGCACAAGCACTTTCACTGAATACACTGTTGTGTCTGAATTATGTATTGCCAAAGTGGGCCCCCAAACCCCCAATGAAGCCTGTCTTATTGGCTGTGGATTTGGAACAGGATATGGGGCAGCTATTAACACTGCAAAGGTGGGTGCCCAAAGGTCTCTGCAAGATCCACTTTAATGTTGGTACATGTGAAGGATTTCACATTTGATGTTGGATTGGATACAACATGAATTTCACAAACGTAAAAGCAGAAACATTTTAGTGAAAGATGATGAAACATGGATGTATTCTTGTGTGCTTAATTGCTACTTTCCCAAATAAATTGGTGGAATGGGACAATGTGATTTGACAGATGTAGTATATCCAGGACACAGTGAAAAGCAAAGTTCTATTCCTTGATGAACTCTTGAAAGAAAGAAAAATGATTGCTTTATAGTTTTAGAAAGGTGAATTTAGAGGCAATATACCGGTAATATTGAATGTAGATTCGTTGATGACACATAATCGGATGCACAAATTATACTGCAAATTATGTTTATAATACCTTGCAAAATTTAAAATATCAAACAATTTTGAATGTTATTATCATGTGCTTTGACGTTCAAGTTTTTGTTGCATTTTCCCTTTTAAAGTAATTAAAAATGTAGCTAACAGAATGTCTTAATTATTTACATCAAGGCTTAGTTTGTTAAAAATGTAATATTTGATTGCAGTATTCAATTTAAAAAAATAATATAAACATCTACTTTTTAGGTGACACCAGGTTCTACTTGCGCTGTGTTTGGATTAGGTGGTGTTGGACTTTCAACCATAATTGGCTGCAAGATGGCTGGAGCTAGTCGTATCATTGGGGTTGGATCCCATAAAGATAAATTTCCAAAAGCCATAGAAATAGGAGCAACTGAGTGTATAAATCCAAAGGATTATGATAAACCCATCCAAGAGGTCATTGCAGATATGACTGATGGAGGTGTGGATTATGCCTTTGAATGTGCTGGACGTATTGAAACAATGGTAAATAGTAGCCCATGGAAAATTGAAGCCTTGCTGGATAAGAACACATATGTTTTTGATTCAACAAAAGCATAAAGGAAATCAATTGCCTTTTTACAATGTCATACTTTACTATTTCCCTGACTCATCAATCACTGGTATTATTGCTATATAAATAACAGCCATTTTTATTCTTATAAATGTGTTAGCATTAACTGACTGTCTAGAATGGACATTATTATATAATTATTAGCCAGATTTCTTCACTTACATTAACATGACCACATGAGTTTCCATGATCATGCTAATCTTAATCATGCATTTCAACCTAATAAGTGTTTTAATACCAATAAAGAATGGATATGACACAACAATGCTACTATCACAATTTAAAAATGTAACAACTTTATGATACTCTGAGCTTACATTGACTACCAATCATTAGAACATTTTTGTCAAAACTCTAATTGTTTTATACTTCTCTTCAGATGGCTGCTCTTCAATCTACCTACTTTGGATCAGGAGTCACTGTGGTGCTTGGAGTGACAGCTCCAACTGAAAGACTCTCATTGGATCCCCTCCTGCTCCTCACTGGTCGATCCTTGAAAGGGTCTATATTTGGAGGTATTGCTTTAAAAGTCTCTAATATCCAGGGTGGGCTGGAACTGTTTTTGTTCACAGCCACTTTTTTACACTCCAGAGCTGGACAAGGAAGCAAGCCAAGAGCTTGGCTTACTTTGACCAATTAAGAATGAAGTAGAGAAAGCTTAAGCCAAGTGAATTTAAACTACTTTTCTTATTGGGTACTTGCTCCTCATAAGTGTCGGCTCCATTGTAGGGCCGGCCCTGCTAATAATAACCAACTCTATCACCATTTTGCTCACTTTATGTTATACCTATGTAGCGAATATGGGTCTTGTTGGTGATTACGAAAGTAGTCATTACTAAAAAATATATTTTTCCTAGGTTGGAAGAGTAAGGACGATGTCCCAAAGCTAGTGTCTGAATACATGGCTAAGAAATTCAACCTTGATTACCTGGTGAGCCAAAGTGTTCCATTAGAGAAGATCAATGAAGCATTTGCATTACTGAAAAGTGGTACTGGGTAGGTTCCTTATTTGAACATACAACATACATGAATATGTGTTAGTTTTTTCTTTATTATTTCTAAAACATATTTGTTGTAGTCAAAAGTAATAATATAGCATTGGTTAGTCATATAGAGCAAACAGCACAGTGATGGTATCCATTTGCATCCATTTTTTCTGGTATTTCTAGGATTTCCATATGCGTCCTTAGTGATTTACCATGACAAGAGAACTCATTGAGGTTCATAATGATCAAAGGCGATGTTCAGTCAAAATATATCAACAGTCACAGCACAATTCAGCCTGGGACTGGAAAGATCCAGACAATATCATGTCAAGGAGTCATATTCAAGAGGACGGGAAGTGGCCACAGACAAATTTTTGAGGGCCTCATAGAAAGCAAGTTTTATCCCCACAAAACGACATGACAGCTAACTAAATGTCCACATGTAACCAAGCAGCCATAAGGCAAGACAGTATAAAAATAAATATTTACATATGTCATGGAAGCTGCTTCTGTCCTACACTGATATACAAGGCACACAAAGTCATAATTTGCATACCTGGATAAATACACATAGACACATTATTATTATTTATTATCATTTTATATAGTGTCATCATATTCTGGGGGGTGTAGTTCCAAGGTAATCCAGACTCGTAGGCAATCGGGCAAGTGGTAGGTCAATGAAGGGTCTAATTCCAGAAGGTCAGACAGGATAACAAAACGCTTTGTTTCAGTCCTGCTCTTAGCTTCAGCTTTCCTTTATAAGTTGCTTATCTCTAGTTTCCCCTGTCTCGCTACAGTTCCCCCGTCTCGCTACAGTTCCCCCTTTGCTGTAATCCATTCCTGGATTTCCCTGTGCTCTGCTTTTTCCTTCTGATACTTTGTTTCAGTCCTGCTCTTAGCTTCAGCTTTTCTTTATAATGTGTGCCCAACCCATTTGTTATGTTTGTCTCAGTCTGCCGTCTAAAGATATGTCCTTCTGGGTTCTGTGTTTAGATTCAATGTTTAGTTTCAGCTTATTAGTAATTCAGTAAGCAGGGTTTAGTGCTTGGACCCACCGAATATTGGAGTACTTTGGCGTAGTGGTGGGCTAAGCATACTTTGGCCATAAGATGTGACTAAATCTCAAATTGTTATCATATAGTCCTAGGCTAGTTCCTGTATCTTTGTGTGTCTGTATTTTATGTACCTTTGCCCCCTTTTCCCTGAATCATCTGAGGATCTTGGTTCCTCTCTCCTCTCCCCATGTCCTAGGTAAGATATCCTATCCTTGCTTAAGGGAGAAGTGTCTGAGGATCTCGGCCCCTCACTCCATCCCCTGTGTTTCTTGCCTTGTTCCCTGTCCTTTGTTGTGTCCTGTACGTGTATGTCTTGTCTGTTTCTTGCTCAGTCTCCCTGTTCCTTGCTCTGTCCCCCTTGCTCGCTATGTTTCTGCTGTTACTCTGCATAGCTTCCCTAATCCCAGCCTATAGCATCCTGAACATTTCTCTGTTGAGCTATGTCTCATGCCTGCTCTAGGGTGCCTGCAGGATATGACTTTGTTTTGAACTGGACAATATCCGCTGCTATGTCAGGGCCCTGGTTGTGGCTGCACAACCCTAGGTGCTCAACACCCTGGAGAGTGAAGTCACCCTGCACCAAGCCCTGTCCAACTCCGCTACTGCACATTAACTCCTGAATATCATCTTTGGGCGCTCTGGGCCTTTACAGTGGTCTGTATGGACCCAGTCCCTGACAAACACTCTCTGGAGCAAGATAACTCAAACTGAGCAGGTCACTTTCTATAGGGAAAGTCCTATTTACCAAAGCCACGTGAAATGGAGAGGTATCCCTTTAATAGGCCTGTATGCAAGACAAGGAAGGACCTGCTGCTAGTGCTCATGCACCCCTCCAGTGAAGACACTGGCGGCATGCTAGCAGGGCATTAATGTGTAGCAGGGTGCAGAACTTGCTGGGGTTAGTCTTCACACGATCATAACAAGTTTGTCATTAATCTTTGTGATTAAAGGTTTATATTGTCTTTATGGAATTATTGTTTTTAGCCATATCATTTGCGGTTCTTAAATTTTCTCCTTGCCTGTATAAATATATATTTTTTCCTTTCTTTTCAGTGTTCGCACCATTGTGCTGTTCTAATACAAGAACAGAGATAAATCTGAATGCTTTCCAGTGAAACCTTGCGGATTGTTTACCTTATCTACTTTAGAGAAATCTAAAATGTTTAGTTTATAGCTTTATGTTTTACATTTAAGCCTGAGACATGGTGGAAAATATGCTTTCTAATCTAAGATTAGGTAATGCAGTCTATATTTACAATGAAGTAGTTATAGAAACATTTTAGTTATAAAATCAATTTTTGTTGAATAGGATTGTGACTCCAATGTCCAGTACTGTTTGATATTAAAATATTAGCATTTCATGCAATAAAGGTAAATATGCAATTAATCACTTGTTTACTTAAGTCTTTCTGTGTAATTAACGTCACAGAAATTGCGTACGGTATTACAGTGTACCACCTTCTCAAAATTTGGGCCATATCAAACCTCTAATCAAATCAGGACACCGGTTCTCAAATCAAGCCTTGAGTGGAATCAGTAAATTATACATTAAAAAGCATAATTAGCACTAAACCATTTATCAGATATAAGGACTTCCTGACATCCTGTGATCTCCTCCTAGCATACATACATCCATAACAAAAATATTTAACTTCAAAATCACTTCATTTTGCAAGTTACAGGTGAGAGTATGCATGAGGCAACAGCTGCTACCCTGAGTAAATAATTACGTGTATATGCCCCTTTCTACCACCATTAGGAGGTTGTCATCTAAAAAATATCCTTACCCAAACCCACTGCCAGAGGTGGGGTTAACATATAATGAATGCCCCATGGGGGCATCTTTGTCCCCTGCTTCCAGAAATGGCTCCATAAGTGCACTTTGCCTATGTAGGGAAGCCTTACTCTGCACATAAATCATTGGGTGCATTTAAATTTTTTGTGATGAACAGGTCAAACATAGTTATATTTGTACTATTTGTAACCAAACAGAACAATGGGAATAAAGGTGACTCCTACCTATAATAATCTATGGATATTGTATTCCGTGATCTAGTCCATAAGTGAGCCTATGGTAATGGCGCCTGGGTGTCGTAATGCTTCATCGTCTTCCAAACCAAAACACATGCACAGAAACTAGCACTAACACATGCATACACACACTATCCCTCTCCTCTCCTTCTCACCCTCTGATCCTAATTTCACCCCTGATACTCTAGCATCATACGCTGACACACACCCCACATTTACACCAAGTAGTAAAATAGTAAAAAGTAGTAAAAAAGTATCATACACAAACATGCACACACATACTCTAACACATATGCTGCAATATACACACTCATGTTACCACCAAACACTAACACACACAGGCTAACCAATCCTCAAACACATGCTAACACCATATACTAATTCATGCACACTCTACCACCATATGCTCTTACACATATCCTAACACCATACAGTAACACACAATCTGCCTTCATCACCATACACTAACACTATTATAAATGCACATAGGGTGTCTAGTTTTAAAAAATGTATGATTTGATGGGGTATCACTGCGCTCAGGAGATGTTGCTGAACACATATTGGGGTGTTGTTTGGCAGTGACATATACCAGGAGCTGTAAATTTATACCTGGAGTACAACATGTGTGAAAAAAATACAAAAAAAAGTTTGACAAAGGCTGGTGGTAAGGGAATAAGGGAATTCCTGGTGGGGATATATACCCCTGGCACCATCCACTTTCATCTGTTCGTGGCACCAAGTTCTACTGGATCCCCAGAGGAAGGAAAGGACAGACCAATAAGAGAAACACTGGTCCCCTTACTCAAGAGCATTTGGTACACTTTCTGGTGTACAACTAACAGTGTGAGTGCATCCATATTTATTTATTGTACATTGTTAGAATATATTACACCACTGTGGCTCTTTTTCCTTTGACTTCAGTCCATCTGGATTCACAAAGATATTGACAATAAGTCTGAAAATCATGTTTTTATTGCGGGTGCAATGAATGCTTTTTATTATTGATGAAACATATTGCAATAGTCTACATACACTATCAATACTTTTTTCTTTTATTTTGATCTTATATGAGCGCCCCCAAGTGGAAGTATTCTGATATTGTTCAGCATTTGGAGAGTTGTTGTTTGGTGGCAGCTGTAAGATTGAAAAGGGAAGTATATATATTTTTCCATTATTATTTTATCACTACCCTATGTTTTGGGTTTTTTTTGTGGTTTAGCACAATTTTTTTTCAGTATATGTACACATTCAGCATTTAAATATTTAGTTTTACTGGGGTCATCATCACATTTACTGATATATATTAAGTAAACATTAAGTGGGGGCCCCTTGCTACCAATGGTTATGGGGAAATTGTCTGATTGTTAATCTGCCCACGGTGATACCCTTCTGCATGGCTGTCATCAGGGAAGTACGCCCAGTACACCAGCACTAGGCAGGGTGGCGGTTAGTGGAGACACTCGTGTAACGGAGGCCTCTGCGGGCCCCAACACCAGCTCAAAATTTTTTAACATTTATCCTGATAAATTGTTATGTGTTATTTTTTGTTCTAGGTAGGCCAGTGTGCCGCAGCCATTCCCAAAATCTGAAAAAATACAGACTCCCACCCCCCCCGAAAGTCTATGTTCCCATTAGATTTATTTTATTATTGCGGCAGGTCACAAAGTAATGTTGACATGCCTCATATATGTGGTATCTATTTGGTCAGAAGAAGCAGAAGAGTGTAGTCTTAAGGAATATATATTGTTACGGGTTAAATTGATATATGGGATCTCTACGGTATCTCAATTGAGACATGGACCCTGCAAAGTGAATACCCTGTCAAAATCCACGTATGAAAACTGGAATGCGCATATACCAATTTTGACCTTATAACTTTCGAAAAAAACATGACATTCCAATACATCTGGCATTTTTCTGTAGTTAGGGGGTTCTGTTGATTACAAATCAATAACTTTTCCTGTTCTTTTACATATCCACTTAGAAAAAAAAATGTAGATGAAAAATGCTTTTATTTTTTCTTAACACCAACTTTGAAAGGCACTGGTGTGGAACATGCCAATATGCACCTAATAATATAATTTCGCAAATATGCAGTTTTATGAGGATAATTTGAAATACGGTACCTGTACCGTGCCTCAAATGAGACATGGACCCAGAAAAATGCTATCTTAAAATTAAAAGTTTAAAAACTGAAATGTGGACATCCCAATTTCGGCCCTGGAACGTCTGTAAAACATGACATATCCATGCATATGATATATTGTTGTACGCAAGGGGTATTACTGAATACAAATTCAAGACTTATTTCATACCAAAGAAAAGATATCTACTGAAAAATCACAATGTGTTTATAAAAAATGGAGAAACTAATGTACTGCAATGCTTGAGGCACACTGGCAGTAAAATGGAATAAAAACTGTTAAAATTACCCTAGAAAAAAACTTTTGTTTTAGTTTTTCCAGCCGCTATATGGGGCTAATTCCCAGCATAAAGACAAAAGCAACTTGATTGTTCCAGACAGCCAGCACTGAACTTGATGCAGCCAATCACAATCCTCATGTAGCAGTTAGTAAAACGTAGCTTTTATTCATCATTTAAAATGCAATAACATGCACCTAACGTGTTTCCTCCACCCTACGTGGACTTAATCGTAGCATTAGCTCCTTTTCCTGACAGACCAGGAACACCCCACAAGAGCTGCCATTTTGGAAATGCTCTGAACTAGCCATCACAATTTGGTTCTTGTCAAAGTCGCTCAGATCCTTACGCTTGCCCATTTTTTTCTGCTTCTAAAACATCAACTTTGAGGATGAAATGGTCACTTACTGCATCTAGTGTAAAAATAGAAAAAAATCAACCTTAGCTCTTAAGAGGTTAACAATCTTGATTAATGCTTAACTTACTTTTTATGTTATACAAGTTATAACCTACAGACTAATTTTTCTCACTGGGTTGATTCAGCAAAATTATATTTGTAAAACATACATCTTCCAGTAGGTAGCACACTTTCTTTGCAAGTGAAATGTATTTTAAGCATTAAAAATGTGCTTGAAAGCACTAGAGAAAGCACATATTTATTTGTATTGCTTCAAAAAATTTTTTTTACTGAAGAACAAGAAAATATTTAACAAAATAGATAAGCTTTTAAGAATTCGAAACTATTATGTATTGATCCTATTTACCTTATTTATTGCAGGTATGTTACATTTACAACAGAGCTGGGAAAACTGGTCTCTTCTTGAGCCCAAAATGTTTTCTGGCACACCAGGAGGGAAAAAGTCCAGAGGTGGACTCTTAAAACTTGTAAAGATTATTTTATAAATTAGAGCAGTGGCGTAACTACAGGCATTGCAGGGGTCACAACTGCAATGGGGTCTATTCCTCTAGTGGGCTGAGCGACCTCTGTGAGCACTGGTTCCTGTCTCCAAGCCGATCCAGGTTAGAAGGCCCTCTCTAAACAATTCTGAATCGGTACGGGGAGACTTGAACGCAACAGGGTCACGTTACATCACGTGAAACCTAGGCTGCTTGTACAGTGTACATACTTACTTACGGAACGACAGGCAGGGGTATGTATGTTTTTATGTCTGTTTTTATGTATAAGTGTATGTGGGCATGGATGTCTGTGTACAAGTGTATGTGAACATGAATGTCTATGTAAGAGCGTATTTGAGCATGAATGTCATGGATAAGTGGACGTAAGCATGATTGTGTATGTATAAGCATGTTTTAACAGGAAGTATGTACGAGCATTAATGTGTAAGTGTTTGTGTATTAGCATAGATGTTTGTGTGTATGTGTAAGCATCTGTGTGTGAGAATGTATGTGTAAGTGCGGTGAGATAAAGTTTGTGTTAGCATGAGTGTGTAAGTGTTTTTGATAGCAAATGGATAGGTGTGTATGTGCTATGTTTGCGTGTGAGCATGAATGTGTGTATATATAAGTGGTGTGGGACTGATTGTGTGTATTAGAATGAGTGTGTACACGTGTGTTAGTGAGTCTGAGTAAGTGTATGTGTGTTAGTATTTGTGTTTTACATTTCCGATATGTGTGCCAGAATGTATGTTGCAAGGGGCAAAAAAATCAAAGATGGCACAGTTTGAGGTTATGGTGGCAATAATATGCTGCTTGGGGGCAAAGGTAGCACTATGGGAAATGTTGCTTGGTGAAGTTGGGGGCCCCTCTGTGCCTTTTTTGACGTCACTATTTTATGTATTTATTGATACAGTCAAATATAAGCAATTTCTTACTAGAGACATTTAAAATAAACACTCCTACTAACAAATATGCCATATGACAAAAATATTAAAGAAAATAGAGGAAGAAGAAAATTCACGTGATGTAAAGAATGAGCTGGAAAGGAAGGAAACATTACAATACAGCAAAGGGCTGGAGGGTCTTGAACCAGGAGTAATAGGAAAGTGGAGCATAGGGAGTAAGAAGGACATAGAAGAAGACTTCAAGGAAAACAATATATAAGAAAGTTTCATTTGTTCTTTGTGCCTATAACAACTGCTAATATGTTACGTAACCCACCATTAGAACCCTGTTACAATAACTTAAATCTATAGTACGTCTAGAAGGCCTCATATATGCCAAAGACAATATTGATAGTGGCAACTTGAGTTGTTTTTGTCCCTTTACAATTTACAGTTTAAAGATCTTATCTTTTTTTTTTTTAAACATTATTTGGCTTTAATAACATATTGATAATTTGGGAATGAAAGGCAGCCTTAATAGCAGGAATTAGCAAGAGGAATTGTAGAACAGACATGTATTTATTCTCTTTTGGCTGTAATTCCGTAAAGGAATGTGGTATGGAAAAAAAGTTCATTACTGCTTCCCAATACCTAAATTAATATAAAGTAAAGCCTTGTTACATTTTTGAACAAAGTATAGAAAACCAGAATACATTAAAGGATGACATTTATTTGAAAATATGGCAAAAAAATAGAGGGTTCATTACTGCATGGTGTTATGATCCGTCACATGTTATCATGCGGTGCATGGTCGTTTAAAACTAATTGGTGGTAACTTGTTCTAAATTAAAATGAAAAGTCTATAATATTGTGGAAGTTGAAAATTTTTGCACATTCTGGATGTCAGCACAATGATCTCTTTACCTCATTGCTTATTCTGTTGATAGCAGATAAGATAACAATCACCTGTCTAACTCATGTCTTAGTTTACTTATGTCTTGTTTGTGTCTTGGAAGAATGTGTACGTATGGTATGTTTTCGTGTGTTTTCTTTGCTCTAAGTGCCTTGTTGCATAAGAATCAGGGTCCGCCACGACAAAGGACAAGTTGTCCCTTTCTTGACCTTATGTAAGT